>CAUDMG010001723.1:755000-882500 GCA_958450375.1 Homarus gammarus
AAGATCCACCGACCCCACCCTGGGTCTCGTACTGGCAATTTTACCTGGCAATACTTGGTAAAGTAAGGCTGTGTGTAAAGGTGATTGTGATTGGTGGATCTATTTTCGGCTGTATTACTATCAGGATAAATATTAAACAATCCAAAGGTAGAATTTTTATGATAATCAACTATTCATTGTTATTTAAGATCATGGAAAATTTCCAAGTGTTTGTATATTTTCATAAATAATGAAAAAAAATATATTAATGAATTGGCAGCTCAACTACAACGAGGGCTGCCACACTAGACATGGACGTCCACAAGTGCAACTTCTGTGGATAGTCCTGCCGGTTCCGCATCGGCCTCTCGAGTTACCACAAAGCTTACTAACGAAGGTGACATCCTTAATAACTCATATCAATGGAACATAGTTGGATGATCGTTATACTCGATTCCAAGTGACAGCAAAGTAGTAGTAGTAGTAGTGTATGTATGTATGTATGTATGTATGTATGTATGTATGTATGTATGTATGCATGTATTATATGTATGTATGTAATAATAATAATAATAATAATAATAATAATCGGTTTATTAATAATGCATGTATGTATGTATGTATGCATGTATGTATATATTTATGTATGTATGTGCGTGCATGCGTGCGTACACACACACACACACACCCATATATATATATATATATATAGAGAGAGAGAGAGAGAGAGAGAGAGAGAGAGAGAGATAATCACAGTAACTCTTTCATAGTATCCCGCTTTTCCTATTTATTAGAGCGGAAATTGGCCTATTAGGAACACACCGGACTAATTAGTGTCTATTTACACTATCTATCGCAGAAGCTGTGAAAAGAGGGAAGCAATTAGTATCGAAAAAGTTTAATTAAAATCTGGCTGCAATGTTTCTCTCTAAGACCCATTATCTTATTCACTCTTCTATATCATCAAGTATTGAGCAATGAACAAAAAAATGTTCGTATATTTTCGTTCAAATGTTTACACTGTATCGCGCCAGACGGGAGGGTAAATTAGGACGATAATATTACAATAAACATCAGCGAAATCTGAACGATAATGGGGTATTGCTAAACGATATAAAAGTCCCCGATCACACTTTCAAGATATTTTACCCTCCTCCCCCCTCTCCTCCCTCTAAGGTCCCCCAGGAGGCATATTTACTTCGTTATAATGGGGTAAACTGGAAGAAAATTATAATAAAATATCCGATATAGGATAGAGTGATCAATACACACTGAAGCCACCGCTCACCACTTCTTAAAGATGGTCGACCTCTGTCTTGGGGTGAGGGGGGGCGGTGAGTATGAGGGAGGCGAAGCGGTGTTCTCATTCACTGAAGAGCTAAAGGTCATAGTTTCGATTCTTCTCTTAAAACAATGTGTGACTGATATCGGGTATACGTAAAGCTGATTATGTAACGTAAACGATAACATGTCATTTAGTATTACTGCTAATATAACGTAACACCTACATAACGTTAAGATCGGTTTTGCAGTGAACGGCCTTCAAATCGTACACAGTCGCTGTAACAATAAAGAAGATGTTTGTTTGGACATCCGACGAACACACTTACGGCATTCCTTTCCCTTCAATAATAATTACTTAAGCATATATAGTAAGTACAAGGATTAAAACATGCTTCCTATATTTAATTTTTATTGTATACCAATACCTTGTAAAGGCAAAGAAAAAATCATCAAAACTTCGTCAAAATGACACCAAAACATCGCACAAAATCGTTAAAATTTCGTTAAATTATCACCAAAACATCGTCAACACCCGTCATTACCTAGAACACATGCAAGGCTTAGTTCAGGATATTAGTATTATCTACAGAGATTATCACCTGGTAGTTACACCCGTCACACATATACATTTTTCTTTATCAAAACCTATAAATATGTGGATGATGTTTATATTTTCCTTAATATATTTTATAAAGATTAAATTAAGTTTTAGATTATTTTATTAAGGGAAAGTCTTATTAAGTTATTCCGTTAAATATTTTCAGTAGATATTCTGCAACCCCCCCCCCCCCCCCCCCCCCCCCCCACACACACACAATAGTGTCCTGACCACCAGAGGGTCAAGTTCGATTTGGCGCTGCTCCGGCAACCGCCCGGACCAGCCTGTTGTCCCATACCCCAACTCCCCCCCTCAACCCCTCCTCCCTACCGGGATATCAGCAAAATCTTTTCTAAAAGATGTGGAATCAGTGTTGAACAATGATAAACTGTGTTTAGGCCAGCGAAATCCACGCTAAACAATAAGAGCTGAGAGACGTGGCCCAAGTAAAACTTGACACCTACCCATCAGCTAGGTCCAGGAACACCCAAAAATACCGCCCCTGGGACCCGACCATCATTTCCTGACCGGGTGGTTTGGTGTTAATCAGTCCACTATGGAACAAGCGTGGGAGGCATTACGCCTATCTATGAGGTACTGTGATACCACACCACACCATACCACACGGTGTCTCCATGACTTCATGTGAAGTCGATCATGACATGTGAATGAGTTTTTGCAAGACCACGCGAGGTCCTTCACGTGGCCTACGTGACCTTATACAGTATGGCAAGAGACCAGCCCGGGCCATCAACTGTAAACTATAATTTGATGGTTCAATTCATGCTCCTTTTCCTTTTAGTAATGAAAGATTTGTTAACTGCCCTCCCCCCTCCCCATGTATCTGTATGTAATAAGTCATTTCTGTCCTATATTTATTTCAGCCTTTTGGCTGCTGAACTTTCGTTTTCAGTAAACCGTTAATTATTATTATTATTGTTACACACATGTTACTTAGTCACTGTTGCGAACAAACGTCTCCTTGGTGATTCCTACCAGGAACAGCCTTGGGTCACCTCCCTGCCACTTCCCCCCAATCCTCCTCCTCACCTCAAGCAGATGTAAACAAAACTAAATGTAAAGTGTGTGGCCATACATATGGCCACACACTTGAACACTACGTCCTCGACTGTGTGAAGATAGAACCTTTTAGGGACAGGTCCAAGCACACTGTGTGTGAAATGGCACAACACTTCATCTCTAATGGCAAGATAGCTGACATATTAAGATTGTATCCACTTTTTTGCACTTAGTAACTGTATCAATTCTCATGTACAGAACCAAATACGCAATGTGCTTGAATACCTCTCACGTAAATGTGAATAACAAAGTGTGAGGCCAGACATACTGCCTCACACGCCTGTCCTCACGCATTTGTGAATAAGTTACCCTTTATGTATAGAACTGAACAAATAATGTAAATGAAATACTGTGTAACATTCAGTGCCATAATATCCTGACAACGGGGGTTAATTATTATGACCCTTTGTAAACCCTACTCTGTAATCCTTTTGCGCTACCGCTCACAGGATGAGTGTGGGGTGCACAATAAAGTAGCCGCTGCAAGCGGCAAAATCAAAATCAACCAAGAAACCTGTGCAAGGGTTGTTGATCAATCTCAATACTGTTGCAAAAATTTTAATTTCAGTTCGAAAAATAATGGAAAATAGGAGCAGTCAATGTGCTGATATAGTGAAAATATCGCTGGAAAATCTACCTACTACTGTGACAACAAACTTGGAACCCCCTACACCACACCACATCGCACCATCACATAATAATGGATGCCCCTCGAAATCAAGGATGGCCGACCCAAGGGCCACCGAGGCATGAATTTGTTTAAGGTGTAGAAGCTGTTGCCAACACAACAACCACACCCTAAGTTAACGAGCTGCATGTCCCAGTGTTAAGGAGTAGTTCGAGAAAACAGGACAACTCGTCAACTGCACTGGCTAACCATTACTCGGGAACATGATCCGCATATCGATTAACATCCAGGTTCCCAATGACTGCTGGGTAGACAGAGGGAAATGGCGTAAAGAAACTTGCCTATAGTTTCACCCTGCAGGGGATCGATCCCGGGTCCACTTGCTTGCAAGGCTAGCACGCTTACTGTTACACCACAGGTCGCCATCCCCTCTCACTTAAACAAGCCCCCTCCCCCCACACAAAAGCCCACCCCCTCCTCCACACACATGCTCCCCTCTTCTCTCACACATGTTCCTCTCCTCTTCCACACACATGCTCATCTCCTCAACACACACACATACTCCCCTCCTCGAACACACACATGATCCTCTCCTCTTCCACACACATGCTCCTCTCCTCCTCCACACACATGCAGCTCTCCTCCTCCACACACATGCTCCTCTCCTCCTCCACACACATGCAGCTCTCCTCCTCCACACACATGCTCCTTTCCTCCTCCACACACATGCTCCTTTCCTCCTCCACACACAAGCTCATCTCCTCTTCCACACACATGCTCCCCTTCTCCAAACACACATGCTCCTCTCCTCCTCCACACACATGCAGCTCTCCTCCTCCACACACATGCTCCTTTCCTCCTCCACACACATGCTCCTTTCCTCCTCCACACACAAGCTCATCTCCTCTTCCACACACATTGCTCCCCTTCTCCAAACACACATGCTCCTCTCCTCCTCCACACACATGCTCCTCTCCTCCTCCACACACATGCTCCTCTCCTCTTCCACACACATGCTCCCCTTCATCCACACACACATGCTCCTCTCCTCCTCCACACACATGCTCCTCTCCTCCTCCACACACATGCTCCTCTCCTCCACACACATGCTCCTCTCCTCCTCCACACACATGCTCCTCTCCTCCTCCACACATATGCTCCCCTCCTTCTCCACGCACATTGCTCATCTCCTCCACACACATGCTCCTCTCCTCCTCCACACACATGCTCCTCTCCTCTTCCACACACACATGCTCCTCTCCTCCTCCACACACATGCACCTCTCCTCTTCCACACACATGCTCCTCTCCTCTTCCGCACACACATGATCCTCTCCTCCTCCACACACATGCTCCTCTCCTCCTCCACACACATGCTCCTCCTTCCTCCACACACATACTCCTCTCCTCTTCCACATACATGCTCCTCCTCCACACACATGCTCCCCTCCTTCTCCACACACATTGCTCATCTCCTCCACACACATGCTCCTCTCCTCCTCCACACACAAACTCCTCTCCTCCTCCACACACAAACTCCTCTCCTCTTCCACACATTGCTCATCTCCTCCACACACATGCTCCTCTTCTCCTCCACACACATGCTCCTCTTCTCCTCCACACACATGCTCCTCTCCTCCTCCACACACATGCTCCTCTCCTCCTCCACACACATGCTCCTCTCCTCCTCCACACACATGCTCCTCTTGTCCTCCACACACATGCTCCTCTCGTCCTCCACACACATGCTCCTCTCCTCCTCCACACACATACTCCTCTCCTCTTCCACACATTGCTCATCTTCTCCACACACATGCTCCTCTTCTCCACCACACACATGCTCTTCTTCTCCTCCACACACATGCTCCTCTCCTCCTCTCTCACACAAGCTCTGTATCTCTCATGACAGGTTATGAGCGTTGATAAGCTGTGGTAAAACACTGCCCTAAACGCTCAGCTCTCGGGGTGTCTGTTTCTGTCAAAGATAAAAATGAACGTGACTATTGTTTGTTTGGCCCTCACTGGTGTAAACAGAGTCAGTATTGATAATATCCTTAAATGGAATATTTTCAGTAATTTAAAACATACTCAGATCATCATTCAAATATGTACACAGTTATTGATATGGGCATGTGTGTGTGTGTGTGTGTGTGTGTACATGTGTTTGTGTGTAAATGTGTCTGTGTGGCCATGTGTCAGTGAAAGCATCTGTCTATGTGAACATGTGTTTGTGTGTACACGTGTATGTGTGTCCATGTGTCTGTGTGGGCATGTGCCTGTGTGTACATGTGTGCGTGTGATTATGTGTCTGTGTGGGCATGCATCTGTGTGGCCATGTTTCTGTGTGGTCATGTGTCTGTGTGGCCATGTGTCTTTGTGGACATGTGTTTGTGTTGACATGTGTTTGAGTGTATATGCGTTTGTGTGGCCATGTGTCTGTGCGGGCATGTGTTTGTGTCTACATGTGTCTGCGTGGACAAGTGTCTGTGTGGACAAGTGTATGATTGGACATGTGTATATATGTGCTTGTGTTGTAACATAGAAGGGTCACACTTTCAGGTCAGTCCTACTCCCATCACCTCGGCGACTTGTTCTCCCTGCCTACTCTGTTGTGAAGTTGAGCGATTGTCACCTACACACAGAGGGATCTACTGGCCAGCTATTTGTAACGTGTATTACTACAGCTGAGTACATTATTTTTCACCCTTGTATATGTGTTTTGTGTTAATTTTGTTTAAGAATATTATATAAAAATCACTTGCTTATTTTTCACGTCCTACTGTTTATACTGTGTTGGGTGTTGTCATGTCAACCATGCGTGTGGTATCAAATATTCAATTAAGCCAAGTAATGCTATAATAGGTAAACCTACAGTGAAATTTAAGAACGAAAAAAGTTCAAAATACAAACAGATTGTCATTTATTACGTAATTGGGAATGAGTATTGCAAGGTATTATAACTAAATAATTTCCGTAAAGAAATCATTTACATTTTGAGATTAAAATGAAAGTAAAAGTTAAAGTAAAGAACTTAAGACATTTGCCTTCTTAGATGCTCATTTTTCGTAACAGTGTGTAGATATGTCTGCACGAGCATGTGTCTGTGTGTATATGTGTCCGTGTGCATATGTGTCTGTGTGAGCATGTGTCTGTGTGTATATATGTCTGTGTGTATATGTGTATGTGTGCATGTGTGTATATGTGTATGTGTGTATGTCTGAAAAATAGCAGATGAAATTCAACATGGACAAATGTAAAGTACTCAGTATAGGAGATGTATACAGGGAAACCAGTTCCCAGATGAACAACGATGCCATTGAGAAATCCGACTGCGAGAGAGATTTAGGAGTAATGATAAGTAGGAACCTTAAGCCAAGTAAACAATGTGTTTTTGCTCGTAACAAGGCTAATAAAGTACTTGAGTTCATACAAAGGAGTGTTAGTTACAAGACTAGCGAGGTCATCCTAAAACTGTATCTTGCGCTTGTGAGACGACAAATGGATTATGCAGTTCAGTTCTGGTCACCGTATTACAGAATGGATATAGAATCCTTGGAAGGAATTCAGAGGAGAATGACAAGACTAATACCGGGCATTAGGAACCTTGAGTATAGAGACAGGTTAAAGCATCTTAATTTGCACTCCCTCGAGAGACGCAGAGCGAGGGGCGACCTGATAGAGGTGTATAAGTGGAAGTCAGGGCTAAACAAAGGGGACATTACAAAGGTACTTAAACTATCCAACCAGGAGCGAACTCGTAACAATGGTTTTAAATTAGACAAATTTAGATTTAGGCGCGAAATAGGTAAACACTGGTTTGGAAACAGAGTAGTGGATGAATGGAACAAGTTACCGAATATCATCATTAACTCGAATACGCTGAATAGCTTCAAACATCGGTTGGATGCTTATATGAGCAATAGGGGTTGGGTGTAAACGGGACTGCCCAGTATGGGCCAATAGCCCCGCTGCAGTTTCCACCATTCTTATGTTCTTATGTTCTTATGTGTCTGTGTGCATATGTATCTGTGTGGACATGTGTCTCTTTGTATATGTGTCTGTGTGTATGTGTCTCTGTGGGCATCTGTCTGTGTGGTCATGTGTCTGTGTTTATATGTGTCTGTATGGGCATCTGTCTGTGTGTGCATGTGTGTGTGTGTGTGGGCATGTGTCTATGTGTATATGTATCTGTGTGTATATGTGTCCGTGTTTATATTTTCTGTGTGTGTGTATGTGTCTGTGTGCATATGTGTGTGTGTCGCACATTGGGTGATGAAAGGCATCTAGTGTGGCAGCAGTATGTCAGTGTTAAGGTGTAAGCACTGCTTGCTCCCTCTCGCTATCACCTGCCGCCGCTGGCTAGCCCTCGTGGCGAACAGGGAAGCAACTTGCATACATTGTAAGTCTTCCCCTGCCAGTACACAGCCTCCTCACCATCAAGACTCCTGCTGTGCCTACTCATGGCAACACACGGTAACTGGGTGCCTTGTGGGCCCTGGCTAAACCAGCAGGGGATCTCGGAGTAGCAGTGGCCCCCAGAGGGACGGCACATAGGACCACTAACATGTGGACACGTTCTGGCGACTACCAACCATTGACCGCTGGGGATTAACCTTAGTAGGTATAAGGCTACGGGAGTAAACCCTGAACGAAAAATCTGCTGTGGAGCCCTGCATCAGGCAGACATACTTACAGAGCTCCAACAAGACCCCAACGGCGATGTAGGCGGAAGAGGTGACCACTGTGGAAACCCAGCGACCACATTGGCAGACGAAGGCAATGTCTGAAGGTCAAGCTACAAAGGCGACATCCAACAAACTGGGCTATTGCAACTCTCCCTCTCCCCAGTCGATGCAGCATTTGCACCACTGGATCAGGAAAAAGGGAGAGCCAAAATGTGTGGTTGTAGCCTGCGCTCCTGCCTCACCACATAAATCAACTCACGCGCAGCCATCATCTAGCTCATCATACCTCTCATCATCATCAAAACCCCTATACCCCCAAAGGTCCTATGACGACGGACGAGTGGCGACGGGGACAGGCAGATTTGACTGGCGGGAGTCTCTAGTCACGACTCTGCACATGGGCGGCACAGATAAGATGGTCGTTTATGCACTGAGATCTAGGCAGAAGTGTAATCCGGTCCTGTCTGTGCGACTGAGCAGCCCTTTCGAGGAGCCACTCTGCTCAACCCACGTGGGGAAGGGGCTAGAAAAGGTTCCCTAAACATAGCCTGCCTAAGAACCCAACCTGACTGGGCAACTGCACCCAGTAAGGTCAGACTTAAAGCAGTCGAAAACACAATCAAAATCACAGATCCAAACAAAAACAAACTATACAACCTCTTATGGTCGCTGCATGGAATGTCAGGACCCTTCTGCATACTGGCACGAATGAGCGTCCTGAAAGAGGAACTGCCCTTGTGGAAAAAGATCTGGCTAGGTATAACATAGACATAGTAGCCAAAGGGACAAATGGACTAGGCAAGTGTAATCCCAACAGCCTACTCCTACTCAGCAAGTGTGCTGCACACAAACTCACTATCACCAATACCTTGTTTAGGCAGGCCGACAAGTTCATAGGTTCGTGGCAACACTGACGATCCAAACACTGGCATCTCATTGATTACATCATTGTCAGGGAAATAGATCGCCGAGATGTCCTCATCAGCTGTGCCATACATGGTTCAGACCACCGTGACACTGATCATCGACTTGTCAGAGCCAAGCTCTCACTTCACCTCGCCCCAAAACTGCATAGACAGCAAGCCTCCAGAAAAGGTTTTGACACTAAGCGTCTGGAGGATCCAGCAGTACCATATGCTTTCAGAGAGCGGTTAGAACATGGGCTTATAAACAACCCAACAGCAAACAACCCAAATCCCAGTGGCAAATGGGATATTATCAACACTGTCATGACAATAACCTGCAGAGAGGCCCTTGGCCAGATCGAAAGAATACACCAGGACTGGTTTGATGAAAATGACTCGGTAATCAATGAACTCATCGATGATAAACGTGCTGCTTTTACTGACTGGCAGAACAACCCTTTGTCTCGGAGGCCCAACGGGAACTTCGTAATCTAAAAAACGACTGGTTTAAAAATACAGCATGTGAAACAAAACAAAATTGCATATCAACACAAGATGTGCGAATTTTTCAATTACACTAAAACATTTTATGGGTTAATCACTCGTGGCGCAGCCCCCCTCCGCTCATCCGATGGTAACTTCATAACTGAAGACGATAAAGCGCTGGAAAGAGCTCTACCATTCACTGCTCAACCGAAACACCGATGTGGATGTCCTGACTATCCAGCAGGTACCGCAGCATCCAGAGCTGACCCTCTTCAGCTATCCTCCATCCCTGGATGAGGTAGCTACTCCCATCAAACAGATAAAAAATAACAAAGCCTCAGGGCCTGATGGAACCCCAATGGAGGTGTATAAAGCTGGAGGACCTCTGCCTGCCAACCGTCTCCACTCTCTCCTGGAGAATATATGGGAAAAGGAGGAAATCCCACAAGCTCTTAAAGACGCCTCCATTGTCAATATCTATAAAAACAAGGGAGACCGGTCAGACTGTAGCAACTACCACGGGATCTCGCTCCTGTCCGTAGCTGGCAAGATTATCACCCAAGTCCTCCTAAACAGACATCTTCCTGAGGCGGAAAACCTCCTCCCAGATTCTCAATGTGGCTTTAGACCATCACGTGGCACGACTGACATAATCTTTGCTGCCCACCAGATACAGAAAAAGTGCAGAGAACAGCGTCATGACCTGTACATGGCTTTTATCGACCTAACCGAGGCCTTCGACTCGGTCAACAGGGAAGCCCTTTGGTGGAACCTCAGCCGTTTGGCTGCCCACCAAAATTCATCGCCATTGTGAGGCAACTCCACGATGGCATGAACGGCAGTGATTTGCACAATGGCACTCAGTCTGAGTTCTTCCCCATCGAAACCGAGGTTAAACAAGGGTGTGTACTGGCACCAACTCTCTTTTCCATTTCCTTGGCTGCCTTCCTTACTCGTTCCAGTGTCAATTTAGCTGGCAGGGTGGACTTCGAGTACCGAGTGAAGGGGGGTCTTTTCAACATAAGACGACTCCAGGCAAGAACAAAGGTGTCGACAGCTTCCATTGCAGAATTTCAGTATGCAGACAAACTCACCCTTGTTGCTCACACTGAACACGACTTACAGGAGATCCTGAACACCTACGCAGATCCGTATGCACAATTCGGCCTTGAAGTGAATGTGCGTAAGACTCAGATTATTCTTTCAACTTACCCCTGGTTTAGACACACCTCCACCATCCATCCAGCTTAACTGTACTCCCCTCTCGAATGTTACCCACTTTCGGTATCTCGGCTCCCAACTCCACCACCGCAGACAACGATGAAGAGATTCAGCATCGGATCAGATAACCATCTCAAGCCTTTGGTAGACTCGGAAACCGTGTCTTCAGCTGTAGGGAGTTGAAATTATCTACAAAGCTGCATGTATATCGACCAGTGGTTCCCCACCCTGCCATATGGCAGTGAGACATGGGTCACATACAGAAAACACCTCAAGTCACTGGAAAACTTTCACCAACGTAGTTTATGTGTAACAGCACCATTTGTATTATATGAGTATTTACCCAAATGTAAAATACCAAATTATTCACCAAGTTATTCAACTGTGCCTCAGCTGTTGATGTTATGCATGGCTGAGGTTGCAGTTCCTACGGAGAGCGAGCGAGGGCAGGCTGAGGTCAGCGTATGTCAGCAACAACACGATATCTTACGCGCTTCCTTTCTCACACTGTCGAGGACTGCTTCGCTCTCTCTCCCTGGGTTAGTGAGGAGACTCATATCACTTGTTACCCAGTGAACATCTCACTAAAGTGTTCTCCTAAAACTGCACTAAGACACTTCCCTTAGCAGAAAAGGTACAATATATTCTCAACTGAACTCAGTACCTGTGAAACTATATTTCTCTACAATAAAGCAAAACCAACAAAGTGTTTACTTCAGCCATGCCACTTATCAGTTCCAGAACTAATATATATATATATATATATATAATCAACGACCTCACCAGCCAGGACGTGAACCCTCGACCTACTGCGTGGGACCAAGGAACGTTACCGACCAAGCCACAAGGACACTAAAAGCAGTCTTAGACTATGTTATAGTTCACACAAAGCATGTTCATCGAGCTCATGGCGCCGTGAACCTCATTGGGAACTGCCCGTGCCGCGTATGTGGTGTCAGTATCATTTTACCGAATGCAGCTGGTGTGAAACACGAGGTACCATATATACTTCATTTTAAGTCCATATAACACGCGGACTTTGAACTTATAATCAACGACCTCACCAGCCAGGACTCGAACCCTCGACCTACTGCGTGGGACGGGCAGTTCCCAATGAGGTTCACTGCGCCATCAGCAGTCCTAGACTATGTTATATTTCACACAAAGCCTGTTCATCGAGCTGATGGCGCCGTGAACCTCATTGGGAACTGCCGTTGGGAAGACAAGAGAACAAATGCCAGTATTCTTGTTGACACCAACTTGCAGGAGCATCTACGTTACGATTATCTATGAACAACTACGCTGGACTGGTCATGTTACCCGCATGGACGACAGTAGACTGCCAAGGCAGCTACTTTACATTCACCTAACGAATAGTAAATGTAACGCCGACGGGCAATTGAAAAGGTATAACGATAGTCTTAAGATAAACCTGAAAAAGTGTCAAATCGAGCCCTTCACCTCGGAGTCGATTACTCCACATTGTAACGCTTGGAGGATCACCACAGGAGAAGGTGTCAATACTTTCGAGTTATCCCGACTGCAAACTGAGGCAAACAAGCGCCAACGCCGGAAAGACGCTGCCTCCGCCCCTCCCGCACTAGATGCAGCCCTCCTCATGTGTTACGAATGTGAACGACTTTGCCGGACCCGTATCGGCCTCTTTAGTCACCTCAAAACTCACCAACCTAGGTGACATTCCTAATAACTCATAAAATTGTATCATAGCTGGATGATCGTCATACTTGATTCCGAGTGACAGCAAAGTAGTGGTAGTATGTGTCTGAGTGCATATGTGCCTGTGTGGGCATCTGTCTGTGTGGGTATCTGTCTGTGTGGGCATCTGTCTGTGTGGGAATGAGTCTGTGTGGACATGTGCGTGTGGGCATGTGTCAGTGTTGATATGTGCCTGTGTGGGTATGTGGTCATGTGTCGGGTTTGGACATGTGTCTGTGTGGGTATGTGTCTGTGTGAGTGTGTGGGCATGTGTCGGGTTTGGACATGTGTCTGTGTGGATATGTGTCTGTGTGGGCATGTGTCTGTGTGGATATGTGTCTGTGTGGGTATGTGTCTGTGTGGCAATGTGTCTGTGTGGGCATGTGTCTGTATGGCCATGTGAGTGAGTGTGTATGGGTGTGTGGGCATGTGTCTCTGTCGCCATGTGTTTGTGTGGCCATGTGTCAGTGTGGCCATGTATCTGTGTGGCCATGTGTTTGTGTGGCCATGTGTCAGTGTGGCCACGTATCTGCGTGGCCATGTGCCTGTGTGGCCATGTGTCTATGTGACCATGTGTCTATGTGGCCATGTGTCTGTGTGGCCATGTGTCTGTGTGGGCGTGTGGGCATGTTTCTGTGTGGCCATGTGTCTGTGAGACCATGTATCTGTGTGGACATGTGTCTATGTGGTCATGTGTCTGTGCGGCCATGTGTATGTGTGGGTATGTGAGTGTGTGTCTGTGTGGCCATGTGTTTGTGTGGGCATGTGTCTTTGTGGCCATGTATCTGTGTGACCATGTATCTACGTGGGTGTGTGGGCATGTGTCTGTGCGGCCGTGTGTATGTGTGGGTTTGTGGCCATGAGTCTGTGTGGGCGTGTGGGCATGTGTCTGTCTGGGCATCTATCTTTGTTGCCACGTGTCTGTGTGGCCATGTGTCTTTATGGATGTGTGGGCATGTGTCTGTGTGGCCATGTGTCTGTGTGGGTGTGTGGGCATGTGTCTGTGTGACCATGTGTTTGTTTGGGGTGTGTGGGCATGTGCCTGTGTGGCCATGTATTTGTGTGGGTGTGTGGGCATGTATCTGTGTGGCCATGTGTTTGTGTGGGTGTGTGGGCATGTGTGTGTGTGTGGCCATGTGTGTGTGTGTGTGTGTGTGTGTGTGTGGCCACGTGTCCGTGTGGGTGTGCGAACATGTGTCTGTGTGTCCATTTGTCTGTGGCAATGTGTCTGTGTGGCCATGTGTTTGTGTGGCCATGTGCTTGTGTGGGTGTGTGGGTATGTGTCTGTGACTTGTTCATACTGTGGTAAAGAAGGTCATCATGTGTCTCGTTGGGAACCATAATGTAAAAATTAAAAATGTTTTGGAAAAATTTCTATGAATCCGAACAAAAAAATTTAGTCTAAGCTACCAACTCAAAAACTAAGTCTGTTAGTAATGTAACCAAAGTCAACCATTCTCAGAGAGATTTTTTCTTGGTTTTATATTCAAGGGTAAAATTTCACTTTAAAAAAAAAATGGTAAGAGGTTTCCTATAAAAATAATAAGGGTTACTGCTGGAGCTCAAAGTCTAATGGTATATAGTGCTCTCCCTGGACTAAGTAAAAGTTATACAGGTGAGAATGTGCTTTTGGAAGACTTGTCCTCTTATTCTTTGATAAACCTTGCCCAAGTTTACCTTGATTGTGACTTACTAAAGGGAATGGTGAAGGTGGGAGTGAGAGAAAAGTTGCCAGTATCAAGTGTTATATTTCTACTGGTTCACTTGTTGTTCCTAACCTTATAGTGGTTGATGAACCATTGACGGAGAGTTCTACTCAGTGTTGATTCTTCTAGTGTTCCCACTTTCACTTGTGATCTTCTCGGCCAGAGATAACTTAATTAAAGCTGTACATAAGTCAGATATTGTTAAAGTCCCATGTTTTTACTAACAAGATGATGTCTTTAGATGTGTAAAGGATGCTGACTCCTGGGCTGAAGCATCAACTAGTTACACCACATTCTATTAGAGTACGGCTCATAGAATGGCTTGTGATGTCTTAAATAATCACTTACGAAGATGTAAAACCTATAACAATCTAATGCAGGATTTTTTCTGACTTGGTATGAAGAAACAAGTGGCTGATTTCACAAACACTTGTCATTCTTACCAACTAGTTGGGAAGCCCAATCAGGTTGTTCCTCCCGCACCACTTAACCCTATTCCTATTACAAGATTCTGGCAGAATGTGTTGTCCCACTTCCAAAAACTAAGAAAGGCTTCCAACATTTGTTGACTATAATGTGCCCCACAACTAGGTATTCTGAGGCATTCTCATTAAGATACATTAGAGCTAAAACAATTGCTGATATTTTGTTAAAATTCTTTACACAAGGAGGTATCCCAAGGAAAATTAATCTGAACAAGGATCTAATTTTACAGGTAAATCTTCAGAGTGTTATCGGAGTTAGGCATAAAACAAACGTGGCATCGGCATATCATGCCCAGTCACAAGGTTCCCTAGAAAGATACCATCAAACAGTAACGTCACTGCTTAGCAGATTTTGATTTAACATAAAAGCTGATTGGGACGAAGGAATTTATTTCATGTTCTTTGCAATTAGAAAATGCCGACAAGAATCACTTGGATTCTCGCTTTTTGAAACGTTGTATGGTCATCAAACAAGATAACCTCTTAAAGTAATAAAATAACAATGGTTTAGTCAAATTGCAGAGGTTCCTAATCAGACTGTTGGTCAATATCTTGATAACCTTAAATCTTAACTATATAAAGCAAGACAGATTGCACTGGAAAACTTAATGAAGTCTCTGAGTAAGATGAAGAATATTTATGATCGAAAGGCTAAAATTCGAAATTTCAAACCTGGAGATGAATTATTACTATATTTGCCTATTCCCAGCACACCTCTCAAAGGTAAATATCAAGGCCCTTACAAAGTATCTCATCAGTTAAACAAAGTAAACTACGATGTTCAAACTCCTAACCGTAGAAAGGATTCTCAACTGGTACAGTACATCTTAACTTCATGAAATTGTATCGTAGAAGGAATCCCCTGGGTGACTCGAGTGAGAGACCAGTCCTCACCAACCAAGTGTTCTCTGCCGAGGACATAGATTTGGTTGAGGAGGAAAGTTCTATTATAGAAAGTAAGAAAAAAATTAATTTATACTTCATATTCTTAAAGACCATTTACGAAACCTGACACCTCAAGAGCAGGCAGATTGAAATATAGCCCAGGTGTATGCAAGGAAGGTCCAGGTAGATGTCGTTTTGTTCTCCATGATGTCCAATTTTATGGTAATTCCTACCCTATACGACAGACTTCTTACCGACTCAGTCCAGAAAAGGTCAAGATGAAGGAAGAAGTTGACTACCTGTTGGAGCAAGGTTTGGTGGTACCCAGCTCCTCCCCGTGGGCTTCTCCTTCTCTTCTGGTCCCAAACAAGGAATAAGGTTTTGTACAGCATATCATAAATTAAATTCATTAACTGTGCCAGACTCTTATCCTCTAACGTTAATTCACGATCGGATTGATACTGGAGCTCGAGTAAAGTATATTACTAAGATCGACCTACAGAAAGGATACTCCAAGATTGGGTTAACAGAAAGAGCTAAATTAATGTCAGCCTTCTGTACACCATTTGGGCACTTCAGTAAGAGGTTATGCCTTTTGGGGTGGCTAACATTCTTGCCACATTTCAGCGCTGCATAAATAACATAATAGCTAGTTTAGACGGCACTAATCATACCTAGATGATTTGGTAGTCTGTTTGTTTGTGTGTGTGTGTTTGTTTGTGTCCGACCAAGAATCTCGGAAACTACTTTACGGATCTGTAGTGATGACGGATGGTGTTATATGTAGTGATGATGGATGGTGTTATATGTAGTGATGATGGATGATGTTAAACAGTATGTAGTGATGATGGGTGGAGTTATATGTAGTGATGATGGATAATGTTATACAGTATGTAGTGATGATGGATGGTGTTATATGGAATGATGATGGATGGTGTTATATGTAGTGATGATGGGTGGTGTTATACAGTATGTAGTGATGATGGATGGTGTTATATGGAATGATGATGGATGGTGTTATATGTAGTGATGATGGATGATGTTATACAGTATGTAGTGATGATGGATGGTGTTATATGTAGTGATGATGGATGGTGTTATATGTAGTGATGATGGGTGGTGTTATATGTAGTGATGATGGATGGTGTTATATGTAGTGATGATGGATGGTGTTATATGTAGTGATGATGGATGGTGTTATATGTAGTGATGATGGATGGTGTTATATGTAGTGATGATGGGTGGTGTTATATGTAGTGATGATGGATGGTGTTATATGTAGTGATGATGGATGGTGTTATATGTAGTGATGATGGATGGTGTTATATGTAGTGTTGATGGATGATGTTATATGTAGTGATGATGGGTGGTGTTATATGTAGTGATGATGGATGGTGTTATATGTAGTGATGATGGATGATGTTATATGTAGTGATGATGGGTGGTGTTATATGTAGATATGATTAGACAATAAAATAATAACAGTTTAATGCTAAAAAACTATACTTTGCTGTACCGTTGTAGTGGAACTTACATACACCGTTAATGAACTATTGATGGAAGAAGAAGTTTTGGGGACTAAACAGTAGTTGCAAACAGGGAGTTGCTCAGAGAGACAAACTACTCAGTTGAAGTTCTGGTGAATTTTCTTGAAGAAAATGAGCCTCACCTGGTGCCTGATCAAGCAAATGCTTATGAACAGATCTTGCAAGCGATACAAGCGGAGCAGGGAGGTATGATCTTTCTCGATGCACCTGGCGAGACAGGAAAAACATTCCTGATCAACCTTCTGTTGGCCAAAGTACGTCATCAGGGGAAAATTGCTCTTGCTGTGGCATCCTCAGGCATTGCTGCAACACTACTAGAAGGAGGACGTACTGCACACTCAACTTTTAAACTGCCTCTCAACCTCGCTCACAATGAGAATCCAGTGTGCAACATCAAAAAAGGATCGGCAAAGGCAAAACTCTTAGAAAAATGCAGCCTCATAGTCTGGGATGAATGCACAATGTCTCACAAGTTAGCGTTTGAAGCATTGGACAGGACCTTGCAAGACATACGAGAAAATAACCAGCTGATGGGTGGCATTACAATGGTCATTACTGGAGACTTTCGCCAGACCCTACCTGTCATTCCTCGAAGCACTCCAGCTGATGAACTGAATGCGTGCCTCAAGGCATCATACCTTTGGAGAAGTGTTGACACTCACCCTATCCACAAACAGGAGAGTACATCTACAAGGAGATCAGGATGCTGAACGGTTTACAAACCTTCTACTACAGATTGGGAATGTAAATTTCCCTGTTGACTCAGAAGGACAAATAATCATTCCTCAAGGGTGTGGAAATGTTGTAAAGTCCTCAACTGAGCTCACTAACATGGTCTACCCAAACATTATCCACCACTACAAGGATAACAAGTGGCTGCGTGAACGCGCAATTCTGGTACCAAAGAATGAAACAGTGGCTGAAATCAACATGACTCTACTCAGGCAGCTTCCAGGCAGTGAGACCTCATTCAAATCCTCACCACCTCACTCTCAAGATTGGAACTCCTATAATGCTCTTAAGAAATTTTGAACCACCAATCCTCTGCAATGGCACAAGACTGGTGGTGAAGAACATGATGCCACATGTACTGGAAGCTACAATACTGACAGGAAAAGCTAAAGGAGAGGACGTTTTTATACCAAGGATACCTCTCATCACCACTGACCTGCCATTTGAGTTCAAGCGACTTCAGTTCCCGGTTAAAGTGAGCTTTGCCATGACCATCTACAAAGATGGTTGGCCTAATCCTGGTGTTTCCTTGCTTCTTTCATGGATGCTCCAGAGTGGGAACTGGCCAAAATCTGTACATACTTGCTGCTAATGGCAAAACCAAAAATGTGGTCTACCTTAATGCACTACAGTGAGACAATGTGGAGCCTCTTGGAGAGTGGCGTCCTACCGTGGCCTAACGAAAGAGCCGCCCTGAGGGCGTCGATTCTGCTAGTTATTTCATAAAAGTGGGATGTTCACATCACTCCCCTTCGAGCTCTCCTACAGCACTTGGAAGGGGCACGCATGACCATCAACATCGTGAAGTCCCACTTCGGCCAGGCCACCATCACATATCTTGGACACATCGTGAGTCAAGGATTCGACCCAAAACTGCTAACGTCGACACCATCCTCAACTTTGCAGTACCCACAACCCGCAAGTCCCTTATGAGATTTTTTTGGAATGAAGAGGCATAATAGGATGTCCTGCAAGAATTTCGCATGTGTAGCTGCTCCGCTGACGACTCTTTCCAGTGAGATCAAGCTTGCCAAGACGCCTTTAACCAGTTAAAGAAGTTACAAGCAAGCAATCCTGTTCTTCAGTCTCCAGACTTCAATGAGCCATTTATTCAAGTAGACCGACCTGATTGACCACCATAGTTTTGTACTTTACCTGTGAGGTGCAGTACGTGTTAGTAGACGATCTCCTTCTACGACTACGATGGACTTCGAGGGGAGGTGTAACATAGAAGGGTCACTCTCCCCTGTGCATATACAGTAATACTCGGCACACTACATACTGTTAGTTAACCTTGTGTGAACTATGGAAGGTAAGAAGAGTCGGAGCTGGCTGCCTATTGGTGGAAAAACATCACCCGGTGTTGTGAGCGTCGTCTAGGGAAGGTGAATTCTACCCTAACCCTGGGTCCCGTATCAGCCTCTCCCTGACATTCATGGCTCTCGTTCTCCCTGCGATCCTGTGCGTGTGGTGAGCAAACTGTGAGACTACACCTTGCCAACGTGCTATCTGGATCAACCAGCCAGATTGATTTGTATGGAGTATCAGTGCAGCTGAGTATTAATTTTCACCCTTGTACTAATTTTATTATTTTAATGATTGATAACTATTTGTTAGTGGTAACGGCCATATACTGTATGTACATGTGTTTAGTAGTAACTTTTTATTAATAATTTTATATAAAAACGAAAAACGCAGGCATAGTTTTTCCTTCCTACCTTTTATATTGTGTTGAGTATTGTCCTGTCAACTATGTTAGTGTTGTCATTATATTCAAATAAACCACCTAGTGAAATGGTGACTAAACCACAGTGAAATTTGATAATTGTCAGAGTTAAAAATACAAACAGATTGTCATTTGTTACGTAATTGGGCATGAGTATTACAAGGTACTATAATTAAATAATTTCCCTTAAAATGATCCTAGACACAAACTGGGAAAGAAAAACTTTAGATTTTAAAATTAGAAGTAAATTAAGAATAAAATTTAAGAAACTTTGACTCACATTGTCTTTTACTTATTTTCCGTAACAATATATATATTATATATATATATATATATATATATATATGTTATTATATATATATATATATATATATATATATATATATATATATATATATATATATGCTGATAACCTACAGTGATTTACTTGCATATATATATATGCAGGTAAATCACTGTAGGTGCGCGTGATCTAGGTATATGCTGATAACCACCAGGAAAGAAGAAAACACGAAGTTCCCAAGCGCTTTCGTGTAATTCACATCTTCAGGGGTGAGTACACGAAAGCGCTTGGGAACTTCGTGTTTTCTTCTTTCCTGGTGGTTATCAGCATATATATATATATATATATATATATATATATATATATATATATATATATATATATATATATATATATATATATATATATATATATATTGTTATTTACTGTATGGACAATGCAGGCAGTGCAAGTATATACACAAAGTTGAACAATAAGTTGACAGGATCAAGGGCAGCCCAACAAAGCCACCATGCGCTTATTTACACGGAATTTGCATAAAAATTAGATTATTTTACCAAATCTCTTATTATAAAAGGGACATGTGTTTATTTTACACCAACTCGTAGTGCGTGATGTCAGACCTGAGTGGCTGAATTTAGGGGGTTGTGATACGTGACGTCACGCCTTCATATCTAACGTGCTGACATCTGACCTGGCATTTTGACTCATGCTGCTGACTGTGACATGTGGGAAAATAAAGGCAGTCAGTGTAGCTCATTCTTGTTCTATCACGTAAAAGGGAAGCGTAAAAAAAATGAAATGTCGATCTCACAGTGGGAGACTTTAGTGTAGGTGACCTCCTCCTCCTTCACTTCCTCTTCCTCCTCCTTCTCTTTTTCTCCTTCTTCCTCTTCCATGGTTCCACCAAGAAGGGATTTCATGGCTAGCGAGGAAAGACGGTGGGAGGGGGGAGTGGGCGCTGGGGGCGGCTCCTCAGACTATATACAACCTTCAAGATTAACAAACGGTACCATTTCCACGGCCAAGTGGGAGGGCGGACCTGGTGGGAGGAGGAAGAGGAGAGATGGTCGAGACGAAGGGGATGTTGTGTTAAAGAAGGAAGAGGAGGAGGAGGAAAGGAAAAAAGAGTGTACGGAGCAGGATGGGGAAGAAAGGGAAAAGAAGAGAAAGAGGGAATGTTTCAAGGTTAGAATAAAGAAAACAAAAAACGCTTCGTCTGTCTTTTGGAGCACTCATAGGGTGCTGACTCCTGTAGTCTCCAGAAGGGAAGAGAAGGGAAGGGAATGGAGGGGAAGGGAAGGGAAAGGAAGTCAGCTTCTCTCATTTTCATCTCTTTTCCTCTTCCTTCCACCTCCTACTCCATCACGTCCTAAACCTGAGGAGAGGTATGCTCCCTTTCCCTTACTCTCTCTCTTCTTCTATCTCTTTCGTCTTTCCCCTTTTCCTCTTACATCTCTTTTCTTCATCTTAACGAATTTTTTTTCTCCTCTCCTTCCCCCTTTCTCTCTCTCTCCCTTTCGTCCCCGTTTTTTACACTCGCTTTTCTTTCCTTCCATGGCTTCAACTTTTCTCCCTGTCCCTCACATCCATTTTCAACTCTCTCTCTCTTTCTCTCTCATTTCCTCCTTCTCCCTCTCACCCCCTCTTCCTCTCCCTCTCATCCCCCCCCCCTTCCTCCACCAGGTAAGGCCTCACTTCATTAAGATTCTAGACGAGGAAATTATCCAGCAAATCACGATATCTCCGGCCCTGACCATCCCTGACGCGCTACCAGACGACGGCGTCTTCTGGTTGCCATGGTGACCATATCATTAGCGCTACCATGGCGACGGCATCCTCCTGTTGCCAAGACGACCGTGTCAAATGCGTTAATAGATCAAAGGTGTTACAACCGTAGATGTTTTCATCTTGGTGTTATGAACACACACACACACACATATATTTTTCCTCACTCCCTCTAACCATTTCCTCCATATCCATCCCTTTCTCAACCTTCCCTCCCTCCACCTCCCTGTCCCCCCCCCACCTCCTTCCCTCCCTCTTTTACACACTCCCTCCCTCTCCCATACCTCCCCACCACAACGTCCTCCCTCCTTTCCACACTGCATCCCTCTCCTCACCTTTACACCATGTTTTCCCTCTCTCTCTCCCTCCATCCCCTTCCCGCCTCTCACCATCCTCCTACACTCACAGTTTTTATCATCAAAACTGAAACGAAGGACACAAGGAAGGTATAAAGGATCTCCTTGCAGACCTACAGGACCATTCACTATGTTACCTGGACCTGAAGACACGCCCCGCCCCGCACACACTTCCTCTCTCAAACATTCTTCTTGTGTGTGTGAGTGTGTGTGTGTCACATACAGTAGGCACCTCAAGGCACTTGAAAACTTTCACCAACGTAGTTTACGTTCCATCCTTCGAGTTTGCTGGGAAGACAAGAGAACAAATGCCAGTATTCTTGCTGACACCAACTGTAGGAGCATGGAGGTTACCATTATTCATGAACAACTACGCTGGACAGGCCATGTTACCGGCATGGACGACAGTAGACTGCCAAAGAATCTACTTTACAGTCACCTAACGAATAGTAAACGTAACGCTGGCGGGCAACTGAAAAGGTATAAGGATAGTCTTAAGACAAACCTGAAAAAGTGCCAAATCGACCCCCTCACCTGGGAGTCGATTACTCCACACTGTAACGCTTGGAGGATCACCACACAAGAAGGTGTCAATACGTTCGACTTAGCCCGACTGCAAACCGAGGCAGACAAGCGCCAGCGCCGGAAAGACGTTGACGCCGCCCCTCCCGCACTATGAACAACCTTTACCCTCTACAGGTCACTGAATAATGAATGTTCATAATTATACATCCATGGTTGTAAGTTATTAATTACTTACTCTAAATTATACAATATGTAAATTATACTGGTTACATGTGTGTGTGTGTGTGTGTGTGTGTGTGTGTGTGTGTGTGTGTGTGTGCTGTACATGAAACACGAAATGTTACACACACACACACACACACACAAACAATAAGACACGTTCATCATAGACTAGGAACTTTACTCTCGTAAAATAAATTACACCTTCATTCACCTGGTAATTTTAATGAGCTAAACAACAGGTAATATATGTTGACCGAGGCTTGATAGTTACCAGGTAAATCACTCAACACCTGATAATTTGTGCACCTTACAACACCTGATAATTTGTGCACCTTACAACACCTGATAATTTGTGCACCTTACAACACCTGATAATTTACGTAACGTCCGGGCAGTTAAACTCAGGATCTTTTGCATATATTAATTTATAGAACTGAGGTGTAACTGAGGTAGAGTATAATAGAGTATAACTGAGGTAGAGTATAATAGAGCATAATAGAGGTAGAGTATAATAGAGTATAACTGAGGTAGAGTATAATAGAGTATAACTGAGGTAGAGTATAATAGAGTATAACTGAGGTAGAGTATAATAATGTATTAATACTGGTTAAGTGTGATTTAGAGCTGTAATAACAGGACGGTGAGGCTCGGTGGTGGAGAACACTGAGGCGATGAACATGAGTTATTGAGGCGGAGTTTTGATGGTCTAAGTGTGTGTGTGTGTGTGTGTGTGTGTGTCATCATTCGTACGAGTATACTCATCAACATGGGACTGAATAAGACCGTAACTCTACTGTATACATACAGTATATTCATCAACCGGTACTGTGTATATCCTGGTGCTATACGTTATGGTTGAGTATATCGTCAAGCGGGTGTCGTTGGCTCGGAATGGGTCGGAATGGGCCCTGAAATGCTCCTCCTAGAACGAGATCGTAAATTTGGACTAGTAGCATCGGAAGCTCTGTGGTGGTGTGCGTCATGACACAGTTAAACTCTCTCTTACCCGAGTCGGGGGCCGATATCTGAAGTCGGATTTCTGAGGTTGGAGGACGGATATCTAAGCCTTACTGTTGGATAACTGAAATTTAGGCTGGGTAACTTCAGGCCGGATATCCGTACTTCACTCCGGATATCGGAACGAATGGCCATATAACTGAACTTGAGGACGGATATCTGAACTTTAGCAAGATATTTTAATTTGAGGACGAATAACTGAATATTAGCCGGATATTTGAACTTGAGACCGGATAACTGAACTTAAGGCCGGATAACCGAGATTTAATTCTTTGGTGTATTTTTTAATATATATTAAGGGAGGGACCAAAGTATGTATATTTTGGATTGTTAAGGGAAAGTTTATATTGTTTGAAGTGTTAAGGGAAAGTTCATATAGTTTGATGTACTAAATAAAGGTTTAAATAGTTTGAAATGATAAGTAAAAGTTTATATAGTATAAAGTTTTCTGAGGAAGTTCACGTAGTTTGAAGTGTTAAGAGAATGTTCATATAGTTTGAAGTGCAAAAATTAAGTATAAATATTTTTAAAGTATTAAGAGAAAATATATATAGTTTGGATTACTAAAAGTGATAATATAATTTACAATATAAAAAAGTTTCTATAATTTTAGACCTGAATCACTGGTAAAGTCATGATGTCAGAGGTTGGTCCAGCTGCCGTGGTTGAGGGACGATTTCCAGTATTGACGGTAATTTGATGATAGAGGCAATTTCGGGTAATCGGAGTCATCTTCTTCGGATAATCGAATACATTCCCAAATACTCCCTCGCGGAACTCAGAGTATTTGTAGATTTTTCTTTTAACTTTTGAGGTTAAGTTCAGATGATGGTTTGTGGTTTTGTATATTCGAAAACATCTTCCGGATATTGAATACTGGTTGGTTGGTTTGATATTTTCTGTACATTTGGGATATTCTAGGCAATATTCGGATGTCGAGTACTAGTTAGTTTTAATATTATACGTATATGTCGGTTATTTAAGGCTATTTATATACGGATATTAAGCGCTAGTTAGTTTCTATATCCACTATAAATTCGGATATTTGGTTTTATCCAGTCATTCACGTTTAAGTACATCATATTGTTTTATTTTATTTTTTTTCATTATTACTTATTATATGGTTAGATTAGGTTAGGTTAGGTTAGGTTAGCTGAAGCTGTTACGAAAATTTACAATAGCGATTCATCTACACATAACCTTAAAATAGATAGATATAATCAGAGTAAAAGTCACATACTAAGAGCTGGGTTTAATATCCGGTTTTAAACACAGGTATTTACATATTAAACCTGGGCTCAATATCAGGTAATAACTCAGGTATTAACACTCAAATTCTCTTCATAATTTACGATTTTCCGGACGCCGAATTTATCGTAAATATTACGGACGGAGGAAATTTTAATAGACTAACCTTGACGATTATCCGGTTTAAGCTTCTCTATTATCCTGATCTTGACCTATTAGTTACCGGGTCATGCTGTAGAGATATAGAGGTCAGAGGTCTGTCATTTTGAGGTCAAAATCGGGGTCATAAGAGTTAATGACCCCCGCACTTCTCTTCCATCATGAGGTATTTTCACACTCATCTACGTCGATTATGCTAAAAAGTTTGGAGGCCTTCATATTGCAGGGTGATGGTCTGTCATATTCGACACCCAGGTATTCGACATAATATTCGACATTGGTTATATTATATGACATTATATTCGACGTAAAGGTCATAGTATATTATACCCAGGACATGATATTCGATACCCAGGTCATGACATTCGACGTGATATTTGACACCCAGTTCATGGTATTCGATATCATAATTTACGCGAATCAACATATTCGATACCCGATTCAAAATATTTGACACGATACATGAGACCCAGGTATTCGACTCCCGGCTCATGATATTCGACAGCCTGGATATGATAATCAACAAGAAATTCGACACCCATGTCATGATATTCAACATCCAAGCTGTAATCCTCGACATGTTGCTCACCATATTTTACAGTCAGCTGTATTTGAAACGTTAAAAATTCAAAAGTTTCCTGCTGGTCTTCAATATTCAACTTGCAGCCATCAGTATTCGAGACCCAACTAACAGCATTCGACATATAGCCAGTAGCATTCGATACCCAGACTGAAGTATTCGACATTCAGCCGGCAGTATTCCACACCTACTCAGCAGTATTCAGCACATAGCCTTTAATATTCGACACCCAGCCGCAGTATTCGACATTCAACCGGCAGTGTTCGACACCCAGGCAGCAGTATTCGACGCCTATCCAAAAGTATTCGACACATGAAACTCACATTCCCTAACACCTCATTACATTCGACACGCCAAAAGGTCACAAGGTCCTGAAGGTCGTCATATTCGACACGGTGGGCGCGACACTTCACCTCCACCAGGCAGGAGTTTGCGTCCGGGAGGCTGTAATAACCCAGTTGTCGGCCATATCTTGTTTAACAAGCAATTTGGACAGTAAATGATGAGACAGCCGACGCTCGCTGGTGAGGCTGTGTAGTAACCTGGCCTGGCTCTGTGCGGCTCTGTGTGGCAACCTGGCCTGGCTCTGTGTGGCTCTGTGTGGCTCTGTGTAGCAACCTGGCCTTGCTCGGTGTGGCTCTGTGTAGCAACCTGGCCTTGCTCGGTGTGGCTCTGTGTGGCTCTGTGTAGCAACTTGGCCTGGCTCTGTGTGGCTCTGTGTAGCAACCTGGCTTTGCTCGGTGCAGCTCTGTGTGGCTCTGTGTAGCAATCTGGCCTGGCTCTGTGTGGCTCTGTGTAGCAACCTGACCTTGCTCTGTGTGGCTCTGTGTGGCTCTGTGTAGCAATCTGGCCTGGCTCTGTGTGGCTCTGTGTAGCAACCTGGCTTTGCTCGGTGCAGCTCTGTGTGGCTCTGTGTAGCAATCTGGCCTGGCTCTGTGTGGCTCTGTGTAGCAACCTGACCTTGCTCTGTGTGGCTCTGTGTGGCTCTGTGTAGCAATCTGGCCTGGCTCTGTGTGGCTCTGTGTAGCAACCTGACCTTGCTCTGTGTGGCTGTGTGTGGCAACCTGTCCTGGATCTGTGTGGCTCTGTGGCAATCTTTCCTGGCTCTGTGTGGCAACTTGGCCTTGCTCTGTGTGGGCCTGGCTTTGTGTGGCTCTGTGTGGCAACCTGACCTAGTTCTGTGTGACTCGCTGTGGCAACCTGGCATGGCTCTGTGCAGCTCTGCGTGACTCTGTGTGGGAATCTGGCCTGGCTCTGTGTGGCAACCTGGCCTGGCTCTGTGTGGCTCGCTGTGGCAACCTGGCCTAGCTCTTTTGAAGCTCTGTGTGAGAATCTGGCCTGGCTCTGTGTGGCTCTGTGTGGCAGCCTGGCCTGACTCTGTGAGGCTCTGTGTGGCAACCAGGCCTGGCTCTGTGTAACTGTGTGTGAATCTGTGTGGCAACCTGGCCTGGTTCCGTGTGGAAATCTGGCCTGGCTCTGTGTGACAACTTGGCCTGGTTTTGTGTAGCTGTGTGTGGTTACCTGGCCTAGCCCTGTGTAGTGGTGTTTGACAACCTGGCCTGGCTCTGCGCGGCTCTGTGTAAGTGTGTGTGGCAACCTGGCCTGGGTCAGTGTGTGCTCTGTGTCGCTCTGTGTAGCAACCAGACTTGGACTCTGTGAAGCTCTGTATGGCAAACTAGTCTGGCTCTGAGTGGCAACAGAATTGCTGTGTGTGACTCGGTGTAACTCTCTGTGGCAACCTGTCCTGGCTCTGTGTGGCAACCTGTCCTAGTTCTATGCGGCTCTGTGTGATAATCTGTCCTAGTCCCGTGTGGCTCTGTGTGACAACCAGACTTGGGCTCTGTGTGGCTCTGTGTAGCTCTGTATGGTAACCTGGCCGGGCTCTGTGTAGCTGCGTGGCAACCTGGCCTGGCAAGTTGTGGCTCTGTTGTGGTGTGTGGTTCTATGTGGTGGTGTGTGTGGTTCTCTGTGGTGGTGTGTGGTTCTGTGTGGTGGTGTGTGGTTCTGTGTGGTGGCGTGCGGTTCTGTGTGGTGGTGTGTGGTTCTGTGTGGTAGAGTACGGTTGTATGTTGTGATGTTCTGTTGTGTTGCGCACTGTGCGGTGATGTGCGATGGTCTTTTGTGGTGTATTGTGGCGTGTGGTGGTGTGTGGTGGCGTGTGGTGGTGAGCGATGGTATGTGGAAGTCTATCATAGTGTGTGGTGGTGTGCGGTGGTGTATACCCCAAAAGCCCTAAGGCGAGGGGCGAGTGTCGACAGGGACTGGAAAAGATGACTGCCGGGAGTCTCTAGTCACAACTCTGCACATGGGCGGCACAGACAAGATGGTCGTTTATGTACTGGGATCTAGATAGCAGTGCAACCCGGTCCTGTTTGTGCGACTGAGCAGCACCTTTCGAGGAGCCATTCTGATCACCCCTCAAGGCGAGGGTGCTAGAAAAAGTGCCCTAAACATAGTCTGCCAAAAAAACCAACCTGACTGGGTATGCGCACCCAGTAAGGTCATCCTTAGGCGGTCGAAAACACAATTATAATCGTAGATCAAAACATAAACAAACTATACAACCTCTTATGGTCGCTGCATGGAATTTCAGGACTCTTCTGGGTACTGGCACAAATGCACGTCCTGAAAGAAGAACTGCCCGACGTAGCAACCATTAGTGAGTCACGGCTCTCAGACGAGAGTCAACTCACAAAACAAGGGTCTAGCTATATTTTCTTCCTGAAGGGTAGCCTGCTGCGGAAAGAAACTGCATTTATGGAGTTGGCTTTGCCATACGTGAACGCATCCTATACAGGCTAATGAAAAGTCTGTTGCGATCAACGAGCGCCTCATGACGCTCAGATTCTCACTGAATCATTCACGTCATGCCGTTTTCATCAGTGAATATGCTCCAATGCTGGATGTAGAGGATGACATCAAAAAGGTACATTACGCCGACCTTGACAGAGTGCTAACTTCTATCCCCAGAGAAGATAAGGTTATGCTCCTTGGTGACCTTAATGCCAGAGTTGGCAGAGATGCTGTCATTTGGCAGGGAATCATGGGGAGAAATGGACTAGGCAAGCGTAATCACAACGGCCTACTCCTCATCTATTACCAATACCTTGTTTAGGCAGGCCGACAAATTCAAGGGTTCGTGGCAACACCCACTATACAAACACTGGTACCTCATTGATTACACCATTGTTAGAGAAAGAGATCACCGAGATGTCCTCATCACCTGAGCAATGCGTGGCTCAGACCACTGTGACACTGATCATCGGCTCGTTAGAGACAAGCTTTAACCTTCACGTCGCCCTAAAACAGTGAAGGCAAGATGCCTCCAGAAGAGATTTTAACACTAAGCATCTGGAGGATCTAGTGGTAGCACATGCTTTCAGAGAGCAGCTGGAAATGGGCTGATAAACAACCCGACGACAAGCAACCCAAATCCCAGTGCCGAATGGGGTATTCTCGAAATTGTCATGACAAAAACCTGAAGAGAGAACCGTGGGCCAGATCGAAAGAATACACCAGGAGTGGTTTGATGAAAATGACCTGGAAATCAATTTACTCGTCGGTGATAAATGTGCTGCTTTTACTGGCTGGCAGAACAACCCTCATTCTCGAACCAAAGCTGATATCTTCCGCAAGAAGAAAGAGGCTGCCCAGCGTGAACTTCGTAAACTAAAGAACGACTGATTTAAAAATAATGCATTTGAAACACAAAAACTTGCACATCAACACAAGATGCGCGAATTTCTTAATTTTACTAAAACATTTTATGGGCCAATCACTTATGGCGCAGCCCTCCTACGCTCATCCAACGGTAAGTCCCTAATTAAAGACGAAGAAGACATCTGTCAGAGCTGGAAAGAGCACTAACATTCGCTGCTCAACCGAAACACCGATGTGGATGTCCCAACTACCCAGCAGGTCCCTCAGCATCCAGAGCTCACCCATCTCATCCCTGGATGAGTTAGCTACTGCCATCAAACAGATGAAAAATAACATAGCCTCAGGGCCTGGTGGAATCCGAACCGAGGTGTATAAAGGAGAAGGACTTCTGTTTACTAGCCGTCTCCAGTCACTCCTGGAGAATATATGGGAAACGGAGGGAATCTCCAAGCTCGGAAAACTCCCTCCCAGAATCTCAAAGTGGCTTTTGATCATCACGTGGTACCACTGACATGATCTTTGCTGCCGGCCAGATACAGGAAAAGTGCAGAGAACTGCGTTGTGACCTGTGTATGGCCTTCATCGACCTAACCACAGAATTCGACTCGGTCATCAGGGAAGCCCTCTGGTGGACCGTCAGTGGTTTTGTCTGCCCACCAAAATTCATTGTCATTGTGAGGCAACTCCAAGATGGTATGAACAACTGTGTTCTACACAATGGCACCCAGTCTGAGTTCTTCCCTATCCAAACAGGGATAAAACAAGGATGTGTACTGGCGCCAACTCTCTTTTCTATTTTCCTGACTGCTTCCTAACTCGTGCCAGTGCCAGTGCTAGTTGCACTGCCAGTACCGGATGAAGGATCTTTTCAACATAAGATGACTCAAGCAGGAACAAAGGTGTTGGCAGCTTCCATTACTGAACTTCAGTATGCAGACGACCTCGCCCTTGTTGCCCACACTGAACTCGACCTACAGGAGATCCTGAATACCTACGCAGATGCGTATACACACTTCTGCCTTGAGGTGAATGTATGTATGACGCAGATTCTCTTTCAACCTGACCCTGGTTCAAACACACCTCCACCATCCATCCAGCTTAACAGTACTATCCTCTCAAATGTTACCCACTTTCTTTATTTCGGCTCCCACCTGTCCACCACCTCCGACATCGATGAAGAGATTCAGCATCAGATCAGATGTGCATCTCACGCCTTTGGCAGACTCCTAAACAGTGTCTTCAGCTGTAGGGAGCTGAAATTTTCTATAAAGTTACACGTATATCGAGCAGTGGTCCTCCCCACCTTGTTATATGGCAGTGAGACATGGGTCACATACAGGAGGCACCTCAAGGCACTTAAAAACTTTCACCAACGGAGTCTAGGTTCCATCTTCCGTGTTTGCTTGGAACACAAGCGAACAAATGCCAGTATTCTTGCTGACACCAACTGTAGGAGCATCGAGGCTACCATTATCCATGAACATATACGCTGGATTGGCCATGTTACCCGCATGGCCGACAGTAGAATGCCGAAGCGGCTACTTTACAGTACACGTAACGTACTATAGTAAACGTAAGGCCGGCGGACAAATGAAAAGGTATAAGGATAGTCTTAAGACAAACCTAAAAAAGTGCCAAAGCGAACCGCTCACCTGGGAGTCGTTTACTCCACATCGTAACGCTTGAAGGAACACCACACGAGAAGGTATCAATACTTTCGAGTTAGCCCGACTGCAAACCGAGGCAGACAAGCGCCAAAGCCGGAAAGACGCTGCAACTACCCCTCCCGCACTCAATGTAGCCCTTCACTTGTGCAAATCATATGAACAACTCTGCCGGTTCCGTATCGGCCTCTTTAGTCACCTCAAAACTCACGAACCCTAATAACTCATATCATTGCATCATAGCTGGATGATCGTCATACTCGATTCCGAGTGACAGAAAAGTAGGTGGTGTGTGGTGTTGTATGGTGGTGTGTGGTGTTGTATGGAGGTGTGTGATGTTGTGTGGTGGTGTGTGTGTTGTTGTGTGGTGATGTGTGGAGTTGCATGGTGGTGTGTGGTGTTGTGTGGTGGTGTATGGTGGTGTGTTATAGTATGTTATTGTACGTGGTGGTGTGTGGTGGTGTATTGTGGTGTGTGGCGTTATATGGTGTTGTGTGGTAGTGTGTTGTTCTATGACCTATGTGGTGTTGTGTGAAAGTGGTCTGATTGTGATGTGCAGTGAGTTGTGGTGGTGTGTGGTATGGTCAGTGGGATGTGGTTCTATGTGGCACGATGTGATTTAATGTCTTTTGATATACACGTCGATTCATAACAGGGTTTCCACTTCCTTTGGGGTACATACATACATACATACATACATACATACATACATACATACGTACATACAGAGAGAGAGAGAGAGGGAGTACAACATTTCTCTGATAATGCCCCTCCACCGCAGACACGACAAAAAGACCCTCATAAACTGGTGGTCAGATCTAAGCCACCCAACCTCCTCGCTGACCCGTCCACGACCGTCTACAGTCTACACACACTATCAGAGCTAGTATAACCCTTATAGACAGAGGAGGATCTGTCTAACTCTGTCTAAGCTACACAGTTTTTCGCTGACCTGTCCAGACCATCTACACACACGCACACACACCGTCAGAGGAGGATCTGTCTAACTCTGTCTAAGCTACACAGTTTTTCGCTGACCCGTCCAGACCATCTACACACACGCACACACACCGTCAGAGGAGGGTCTGTCTAACTCTGTCTAAACCCATAAAAGCCTGTCTAAGGCCGTCTAATCCCATAAAGGCAGAGGAAAGCTTGTCTTATCTTGTCCAATCCCGCCTAAGTTTGTCTAAAGCCATCTAATCGTGTTTGTTAAGCCAGTGTTACTCGGTTAAGCCTTTCTGAACCCCATTAAAGCCTTTCTGAACTCATGAAAATAATTTTAGACCCATGAACTCCTCCTTAAATTTATTTAGGAATTTTAAGCCCCATTGAGTGATTTTAACCCACGAAAGCCTTTATCAAACCATTAATTCGCCTTTGAATCCATTAATACTTGAATGTTATCCTAATCAACCTAATATACCCCAAAAAAACATTTATGATTATTAAACTAGCCTCACCCAATCGTATAGAATCGACCCATTCAGGCTAGTTTATTAAGCCAGTGTCACCCATTAAGAAAACAATTCAAGGTCATCATTTAAGCCACCCATTCCCATTAGGATACCCATTTTGCCAGCATTCTAAGTCACCTTCCCCACTAACTTAAACAAGTTGACCCATTAGATCCTGTCAGTTAAACAAGCTTCATCTATTAAGATACCTATTTAAACCATCTCTTACCCATTAATATACCCTTTTATACTACCCATTACCCCTCTAGATACCCAATTAAACCAGTCTCTTAATTAAACCACCCCTTACCCATTAGCGCATGGAAAAGGACCCAGCTTCATTTATATAAACTAAGGGAAGAGTGTTGATATTTTCTGACCTTAATAGATGAAGTAAGTTATAACACTGTCTAGGTATACTGAAGAGATGGTGAGGAGGCCTATCACTGTCTCTCTGTTTTTCCCTGTACCTCCCTATCCCCCTCACACCTCTAATTTCCCTCACTCTTTCCCTCCCCTCTCCCCTTCCCTCGCCTCTTCCCCCTCACCCATAGGTTACTCCCCTCTCCCTTTCCCTTAGTTTATCCCCTATCCTTCACCCTTTCCCTCCTCCTCACCCTACCTTCTCTCCTCCTCTTACCCTCTCCCTCTTTTTCTACCCTCCCTCTTCTTATCCTCACCCTTCCTTTACCCCTCTCCTCCTCCTCTAACCTTCCCCCTCTGCCCCCTCCCCTTACCCTTCCCCTGTGCCAACTCCACTTTCCCTTTCCCCTCTGCCCCCTCCCCTTACCCTTTCCCTCTGCCCCCTCCTTTCTCCATTTCTTCTACCCCCTGACCCTTCCCCTATCCTTTCCTTTATCCTTCCTCTTCCCCCTACCTTTCCCTCCTCAACCTCAGCCCCCTCCCCTCCCCCTACACTTGACCTTAAAGAGGTACACTTGATACTGCACTTACGCGGGGCCAGTGTGTGAACCTCGACCTTGTGAGCTGCTACCCCACCAGTAGTGCCATACTGGCCCTGGCTCTGGCACCCTGCCAAAACCAGGAGGAGGAGGGAGTGGAGAAGGGCGTGGGGTGGGGAGGAGGGGAAGGGAAGGGGGTGATGAGTAGGGGGGGGGAGTGAGAAGGGAGGGGGAGAAGGGAGGGGGAGAAGGGAGGGGGAAGAAGGAGGGGGAGGAAGGAGGAGAGGGAGAGGGGGAAGAGGTATGGGAGAGGAGGGGAGAAATGAAAAGGGCGTGGGGTGAGGGAGGGAGGGAGGGATAAGGGGAAGAGGAGTAATAAGGAAAAGAGGAGGAGGAGCAAGAAGAAAGGGGAGGCGGAGAGAAAAGGAGGGAGAAAGAGGAGTAGGTGAGGGAAAGTAAGAAGACGGAAGGAGAGAGAGGGAGGTATAAAGGGAGGGAGGGGCTCTGTAGAGGGTGAAAAGGAAGGAGGGGAAAAGAAGAGGTAAGGAGCTGGCTAATGGAGGGTTGGGGAAAAGAAAGGAGGAAGAGTAGAGGAAGGGAAGAAAGGAGATAGAGAATAAAGAGATATATGAGGAGAAAGGAAAAATGAGAGAATGGAAGGGGAGAAGTGTTGAAGGGAGGAGGGTAATGGGTGTGGCGTCGACACGAGGAAAAACTGTGGGGTGGTGGGAGGTTAGTAGGAGGAGGAGGAGAGGCGGCCTAAGGAAGAATAAGGAAGAGGAAACGTGGAGTGGAAGAGGAGGAGGCGAGGTAGCTTAAGAAAAATGAGGAAGAGAAATGAGGAGAAGGATGGAAAGCATCTAAAGGAAGAATGAGGAAGTTGAAGGAGGAAAATGTGGGAATGGGGGAGAATGGGGGAGGCTGCTTGACGATATAGGAGGAAGGTGGGAGGAGGACGAGGGGGGAGGAGGACGAGGGGGGAGGAGGACACTGGGGGGGGGGGAGGGAGCAGTAGGTCCCAGACGGCCTCTGTTAAGAAGTTCACAAGAATTTTTTATTACCGGTCGACGGTGATGTAAAGAGGAGGTGGGGAGAGGGGGTGGGGAGAGAGGGTGGGGAGAGGGGGTGGGGAGAGGGGGTGGGGAGAGGAGGTGGGGAGAGGGGGTGGGGAGAGGGGGTGGGGAGAGGAGGTGGGGAGAGGAGGTGGGGAGAGGGGGTGGGGAGAGGAGGTGGGGAGAGGGGGTGGGGAGAGGAGGTGGGGAGAGGGGGTGGGGAGAGGAGGTGGGGAGAGGGGGCGGGGAAGGGAGGGGTGGAGCTGGGGAGGAAAGGGGAAGAGACAAAAGGAGGGAAGGAGGAAGTGAGGAGATGATGGAAAAGAGAGAGAGAGAGAGAGAGAGAGAGAGAGAGAGAGAGAGAGAGAGAGAGAGGAGGAAAGGAGAGGAGAGAAGGGAAGAGATGGGAGAAAAAGAGGCGGATGAAATTAATATAAAGGAAGTAGAGAAGAGGGCAGGATAAAAGAGACAGGAAAGAAGAGAAGGAGAACGAGAGAGAAGGAAAGGGGAAGAGATAACAAGAAAGGACATTATCTCTCTCTCTCTCCCTCCTTCTCCCATGAATGTATTTCTTAGAGCGAGAGATTTTACCCTCTCATACGACCATTTCATTTCCATCCCTTTTTTTCCTGGATACATATATTTTTCCCCTTTTTCCATGGATACATTTTGCCCCATTTCCTTAATCGGCAAAATTTCTCCCTGGCCATATTATAAATTTTCTTCCGTTTAGACATAAGTTCTGGACATATGTTTTTTGGACAAAAGTTCTGGACATGTACAGTACTTTATGGACAAAAGTTCTGCACATATACAGTACTTTTAGGACATTGACTTTTTGGATAAAATTTCAGGACATATATATAAAAATTTTTGGTCACATGTTCGGGAAATGTGTACTTTTTGACCATAAGTTTTGGACAGATCTATTCCCCCATTTGTATAAACAGTTCTCTTCTAGACAATAACATAAATTCAGTTCGCCCTTTCCTCGATATGTAATCTCCCAGACAAATTATCTCCCAGACATTATCTCCCAGACATAATATCTCCCAGACATATAATTTCCCATACATATTATCTCCCAAACATATCATCTCCCAAACATATTATTTCACAGATATTTTATCTCCCAGACACATTATCTCCCATATATATTATCTCCCAGACATATTATCTCCCAAACTTATAATCTCCCAGAAATATTATATCCCAAATATATTATTTCCCAGACATATTATTTCCCAAGCATACTCTCTCCTAGAAATATAATCTCCCTGACATATTATCTCCCAGACTTATAAACTCCCAGAAATGTTAGTTCCAAATATATTAGCTCCCAGACGCATAATCTCCCAGACAAATTATCTCCCATATATAATATCTCCCAGACATATTATCTCCCAAACTTATAATCTCCCAGAAATATTATATCCCGAATATATTATTTCCCAGACATATTATCTCCCAGACTTATAAACTCCCAGAAATGTTAGTTCCCAAATATATTATCTCCCAGACGCATAATCTCCCAGACAAATTATCTCCTTGACATGTTATCATTATCTCCCAGACATATACTCTGCCAGAAATGTTAGCTCTCAAATATATTATCTCCCGGAAATATGATCTTCCAGACATATGATCTTCCAGACATAAGACATTTAACAGCTGGGTCTTAAAGTAAAAGAGAAAAACTTTGTAGTTGTTATATTCGCTTGACAGGTCCTTGTGTCCCAAGAGAGATGGCGTCACGATGTAAGGAAGGTCACGGTGATCTAGTTTGTCCTACCATGACCTAGTTTGACCTACAATGACCTAGTTTGTCCTACCATGATCTAGTTTGACCTACAATGACCTAGTTTGTCCTACCATGACCTAGTTTGACCTACCATGACCTAATTTCACCTACCATGACTTAGTTTTACCCACCGTGACCTACTTTTAATTATTGTAAGCTAGTTTGACCTACTACGACCTAGTTTGACCTAACATGATCTAGTTTGACCTACTGCGACATAGTTTGACCTACTACGACCTAGTTTGACCAACCATGAAGTAGTTTTACCTACCATGCCTAATTTCACCTACTCTGACCTAGTTTTACCTACCATGACCTAGTTTTAATCACCGTGACCTTGGTTTTCCTACTGTGACCTAGTTTTACGTACCATGACTGAGTTTTACATACCATAACCTAGTTTGACCTATCTTGACTTAGTTTGACCTACCATGACCTAGTTTTACCTACTGTGACCAATTTTACCTATCATGACCTAGTTTAACCTATTATAACCTAGTTTGACCTATCATGACCTAGTTTTACCTACCGTGACCTAGTTTTACACACCAAACCTATTTTACCTTCTGTGACCTAATTTGACTTACAACAGCCTAGTTTGACTAACCATGACTTAGTTTTATGTACCGTGACCTAGTTTGTCCTACCATGACCTAGTTTGTCCTACCATGAATTATTTTACTTATCGTGCTAATCTGACCTACGACTATCTAATTTAACCTACCATGACCTATTTTACCTACCATGACTTAGTTTGACCTACCATAAGCTAGTTTTACCTATCGTGACCTAATTTGACCTATGATAACCTAGTTTGACCTACCGTGACCTAGTTTGACCTAACGTGACCTAGTTTGACCTACAACATTACGAGTTTTACCTAACGTTACCTAGTTTGACGAACAACATTACTAATATTACTGAACGTGACCTAGTTTGACCTACCGTGACCTAGTTTGACCTAACGTGACCTAGTTTGACCTACCGTGACCGCATATAACACATGCTGACCTTTGATATTACCTCTTCCTCTCCCCTTCCCTTCCCTCCCCTTTTCTCTTTCCGTCACTACATAACCCATTTCATCTCCTCTTCCCTCCCCCAACCCTTCATTTATCAACAACACACACTGACAGTCTTAACCAGCACTGACATCTAATCTATTGTGTCAGTGTTAACTTAGATAACTTGGACGTACTTGGAAATTAATCAAATTAACTTACGATAACACCCCTACCTGAACCCTCAAGAGTTAAGGGTTGAGCGACAAAGTTAAGGATTGAGTCAAGTTAAGGGCTAAGGAACAAGCTAAGGGTTGAGGGGTACTCACCTGCTTGGCGTTGTTGCTGTAGATCCAGGTTTCAGTGACTACAATGGCAGCATCTGCAAGAGTCAAGAAACTAACCGTCAGGACCAGGTTATATTACATTATGTTACATTGCTATATTATTTTGTGTCAGTTCATGGCGTGTCGTGTCGTACCCTGCCTTGTTATGTTTAGTTTAGTTTAGTTTAGTTTACTTTAGTTTAGTTTAGTTTTTAGCTTAGTTATGTTAGATTAAGTAAGGTTAGATTAGATAAACTCAGATGCTTCTTTACACAACAATAACTTAATATCTAATTCATATTTGCGAGACAATTTACTCACAGTAAATATAAATGAGTGTCACGCTTCACAAATTATGACGGATCCTGTGGCTGTGCTGTCGAGCACCACAGCATTAATACTAGACCTAACCACAGTAATAAAACTAGACCTCAGCCACAGTAATAACACTACACCATGATAGGAGGTGACGAGTAATAAGACAATTAAATCACTGGAGTTTACTGAAGAAGTATCAGTGCAGAGGCAAGTCCACAGGACAGACGTGTGCTCTGTATGGAAAGACTGCCGGGTGAGCCGCGAGATCCACCCATGATGATAAGGTTTACTACACTGACGGTAGTTTGGGTGGAACGGTAGTTTGCCAGGTGTCGGACAATATGACAATATAACAATACAAATTAATGTTAACGGTACATACGTAGAATATACATACGTATATACATATGGACCAACATAAATGATACAACATACAAAGGATTAATACACATACACCTAGTTAAGTAAATACTCTCCATCTAACACTCTGGACCACCACAACACTAACACTCTGGACCACCACCACCACAACATTAACACTCTAGACCACCACCACAACACTAACACTCTGGACCACCACCGCCACAACACGAACACTCTGGACCACCACCACCACCACCACAACACTAACACTCTGGACCACCACCACCAAAAAACTAGCACTCTGGACCACCACCACCACAACACTAACACTCTGGACCACCACCACCACAACACTAACACTCTGGACCACCACCACCACAACACTAACACTCTGGACCACCACCACCACAACACTAACACTCTGGACCACCATCACCACAACACTAACACTCTGGACCACCACCACCACAACAACACTAACACTCTGGACCACCACCACCACCACAACACTAACACTCTGGACCACCACCACCACCACAACACTAACACTCTGGACCATCACCACCACAACACTAACACTCTAGACCACCACCACAACACTAACACTCTGGACCACCACCGCCACAACACGAACACTCTGGACCACCACCACCACCACAACACTAACACTCTGGACCACCACCACCAAAACACTAACACTCTGGACCACCACCACCACAACACTAACACTCTGGACCACCACCACCACAACACTAACACTCTGGACCACCAGCACCACAACACTAACACTCTGGACCACCACCACCACAACACTAACACTCTGGACCACCAGCACCACAACACTAACACTCTGGACCACCACCACCACAACACTAACACTCTGGACCACCACCACCACAACACTAACACTCTGGACCACCACCACCACAACACTAACACTCTGGACCACCACCACCACAACAACACTAACACTCTGGACCACCACCACCACCACAACACTAACACTCTGGACCACCACCACCACAACACTAACACTCTGGACCATCAGCACCACAACACTAACACTCTGGACCACCACCGCCACAACACTAACACTCTGGACCACCACCACCACAACACTAACACTCTGGACCACCACCACCACAACACTAACACTCTGGACCACCACCACCACAACACTAACACTCTGGACCACCACCACCACAACACTAACACTCTGGACCACCACCACCACAACACTAACACTCTGGACCACCCACTCACTCTGGACCACCACAACACTAACACTCTGGACCACCACCACCACAACACTAACACTCTGGACCACCACCACCACAACACTAACACTCTGGACCACCACCACCACCACAACACTAACACTCTGGACCACCACCACCACAACACTAACACTCTGGACCACCACCACCACAACACTAACACTCTGGACCACCACCACCACAACACTAACACTCTGGACCACCACCACCACAACACTAACACTCTGGACCACCACCACCACAACACTAACACTCTGGACCACCACCACCACAACACTAACACTCTGGACCACCACCACCACAACACTAACACTCTGGACCACCACCACCACAACACTAACACTCTGGACCACCACCACCACCACAACACTAACACTCTGGACCACCACCACCACAACACTAACACTCTGGACCACCACCACCACAACACTAACACTCTGGACCACCACCACCACAACACTAACACTCTGGACCACCACCACCACCAAACACTAACACTCTGGACCACCACCACCACAACACTAACACTCTGGACCACCACCACCACAACACTAACACTCTGGACCACCACCACCACAACACTAACACTCTGGACCACCACCACCACAACACTAACACTCTGGACCACCACCACCACAACACTAACACTCTGGACCACCACCACCACAACACTAACACTCTGGACCACCACCACCACAACACTAACACTCTGGACCACCACCACCACAACACTAACACTCTGGACCACCACCACCACAACACTAACACTCTGGACCACCACCACCACAACACTAACACTCTGGACCACCACCACCACAACACTAACACTCTGGACCACCACCACCACAACACTAACACTCTGGACCACCACCACCACAACACTAACACTCTGGACCACCACCACCACAACACTAACACTCTGGACCACCACCACCACAACACTAACACTCTGGACCACCACCACCACAACACTAACACTCTGGACCACCACCACCACAACACTAACACTCTGGACCACCACCACCACAACACTAACACTCTGGACCACCACCACCACAACACTAACACTCTGGACCACCACCACCACAACACTAACACTCTGGACCACCACCACCACAACACTAACACTCTGGACCACCACCACCACAACACTAACACTCTGGACCACCACCACCACAACACTAACACTCTGGACCACCACCACCACAACACTAACACTCTGGACCACCACCACCACAACACTAACACTCTGGACCACCACCACCACAACACTAACACTCTGGACCACCACCACCACAACACTAACACTCTGGACCACCACCACCACAACACTAACACTCTGGACCACCACCACCACAACACTAACACTCTGGACCACCACCACCACAACACTAACACTCTGGACCACCACCACCACAACACTAACACTCTGGACCACCACCACCACAACACTAACACTCTGGACCACCACCACCACAACACTAACACTCTGGACCACCACCACCACCACAACACTAACACTCTGGACCACCACCACCACAACACTAACACTCTGGACCACCACCACCACAACACTAACACTCTGGACCACCACCACCACAACACTAACACTCTGGACCACCACCACCACAACACTAACACTCTGGACCACCACCACCACAACACTAACACTCTGGACCACCACCACCACAACACTAACACTCTGGACCACCACCACCACAACACTAACACTCTGGACCACCACCACCACCACAACACTAACACTCTGGACCACCACCACCACAACACTAACACTCTGGACCACCACCACCACAACACTAACACTCTGGACCACCACCACCACAACACTAACACTCTGGACCACCACCACCACAACACTAACACTCTGGACCACCACCACCACAACACTAACACTCTGGACCACCACCACCACAACACTAACACTCTGGACCACCACCACCACAACACTAACACTCTGGACCACCACCACCACAACACTAACACTCTGGACCACCACCACCACAACACTAACACTCTGGACCACCACCACCACAACACTAACACTCTGGACCACCACCACCACAACACTAACACTCTGGACCACCACCACCACAACACTAACACTCTGGACCACCACCACCACAACACTAACACTCTGGACCACCACCACCACAACACTAACACTCTGGACCACCACCACCACAACACTAACACTCTGGACCACCACCACCACAACACTAACACTCTGGACCACCACCACCACCACAACACTAACACTCTGGACCACCACCACCACAACACTAACACTCTGGACCACCACCACCACAACACTAACACTCTGGACCACCACCACCACAACACTAACACTCTGGACCACCACCACCACAACACTAACACTCTGGACCACCACCACCACAACACTAACACTCTGGACCACCACCACCACAACACTAACACTCTGGACCACCACCACCACAACACTAACACTCTGGACCACCACCACCACAACACTAACACTCTGGACCACCACCACCACAACACTAACACTCTGGACCACCACCACCACAACACTAACACTCTGGACCACCACCACAACACTAACACTCTGGACCACCACCACCACAACACTAACACTCTGGACCACCACCACCACAACACTAACACTCTGGACCACCACAACACTAACACTCTGGACCACCACCACCACAACACTAACACTCTGGACCACCACCACCACAACACTAACACTCTGGACCACCACAACACTAACACTCTGGACCACCACCACCACAACACTAACACTCTGGACCACCACCACCACAACACTAACACTCTGGACCACCACCACCACAACACTAACACTCTGGACCACCACCACCACAACACTAACACTCTGGACCACCACCACCACAACACTAACACTCTGGACCACCACCACACACTAACACTCTGGACCACCACCACCACAACACTAACACTCTGGACCACCACCACCACAACACTAACACTCTGGACCACCACCACCACAACACTAACACTCTGGACCACCACCACCACAACACTAACACTCTGGACCACCACCACCACAACACTAACACTCTGGACCACCACCACCACAACACTAACACTCTGGACCACCACCACCACAACACTAACACTCTGGACCACCACCACCACAACACTAACACTCTGGACCACCACCACCACAACACTAACACTCTGGACCACCACCACCACAACACTAACACTCTGGACCACCACCACCACAACACTAACACTCTGGACCACCACCACCACAACACTAACACTCTGGACCACCACCACCACAACACTAACACTCTGGACCACCACCACCACAACACTAACACTCTGGACCACCACCACCACAACACTAACACTCTGGACCACCACCACCACAACACTAACACTCTGGACCACCACCACAACACTAACACTCTGGACCACCACCACCACAACACTAACACTCTGGACCACCACCACCACAACACTAACACTCTGGACCACCACCACCACAACACTAACACTCTGGACCACACCACCACAACACTAACACTCTGGACCACCACCACCACAACACTAACACTCTGGACCACCACCACCACAACACTAACACTCTGGACCACCACCACCACAACACTAACACTCTGGACCACCACCACACACTAACACTCTGGACCACCACCACAACACTAACACTCTGGACCACCACCACCACAACACTAACACTCTGGACCACCACCACCACCACCACCACAACACTAACACTCTGGACCACCACCACCACAACACTAACACTCTGGACCACCACCACCACAACACTAACACTCTGGACCACCACCACCACCACAACACTAACACTCTGGACCACCACCACCACAACACTAACACTCTGGACCACCACCACCACAACACTAACACTCTGGACCACCACCACCACAACACTAACACTCTGGACCACCACCACCACAACACTAACACTCTGGACCACCACCACCACAACACTAACACTCTGGACCACCACCACCACCACAACACTAACACTCTGGACCACCACCACCACAACACTAACACTCTGGACCACCACAACACTAACACTCTGGACCACCACCACCACAACACTAACACTCTGGACCACCACCACCACAACACTAACACTCTGGACCACCACCACCACAACACTAACACTCTGGACCACCACCACCACAACACTAACACTCTGGACCACCACCACCACAACACTAACACTCTGGACCACCACCACCACAACACTAACACTCTGGACCACCACCACCACAACACTAACACTCTGGACCACCACCACCACAACACTAACACTCTGGACCACCACCACCACAACACTAACACTCTGGACCACCACCACCACAACACTAACACTCTGGACCACCACCACCACAACACTAACACTCTGGACCACCACCACCACAACACTAACACTCTGGACCACCACCACCACAACACTAACACTCTGGACCACCACCACCACAACACTAACACTCTGGACCACCACCACCACAACACTAACACTCTGGACCACCACCACCACAACACTAACACTCTGGACCACCACCACCACCACAACACTAACACTCTGGACCACCACCACCACAACACTAACACTCTGGACCACCACCACCACAACACTAACACTCTGGACCACCACCACCACAACACTAACACTCTGGACCACCACCACCACAACACTAACACTCTGGACCACCACCACCACAACACTAACACTCTGGACCACCACCACCACAACACTAACACTCTGGACCACCACCACCACAACACTAACACTCTGGACCACCACCACCACAACACTAACACTCTGGACCACCACCACCACAACACTAACACTCTGGACCACCACCACCACAACACTAACACTCTGGACCACCACCACCACAACACTAACACTCTGGACCACCACCACCACAACACTAACACTCTGGACCACCACCACCACAACACTAACACTCTGGACCACCACCACCACAACACTAACACTCTGGACCACCACCACCACAACACTAACACTCTGGACCACCACCACCACAACACTAACACTCTGGACCACCACCACCACAACACTAACACTCTGGACCACCACCACCACAACACTAACACTCTGGACCACCACCACCACACAACTAACACTCTGGACCACCACCACAACACTAACACTCTGGACCACCACCACCACAACACTAACACTCTGGACCACCACCACCACAACACTAACACTCTGGACCACCACCACCACAACACTAACACTCTGGACCACCACCACCACAACACTAACACTCTGGACCACCACCACCACAACACTAACACTCTGGACCACCACCACCACAACACTAACACTCTGGACCACCACCACCACAACACTAACACTCTGGACCACCACCACCACAACACTAACACTCTGGACCACCACCACCACAACACTAACACTCTGGACCACCACCACCACAACACTAACACTCTGGACCACCACCACCACAACACTAACACTCTGGACCACCACCACAACACTAACACTCTGGACCACCACCACCACAACACTAACACTCTGGACCACCACCACCACAACACTAACACTCTGGACCACCACCACAACACTAACACTCTGGACCACCACCACCACAACACTAACACTCTGGACCACCACCACCACAACACTAACACTCTGGACCACCACCACCACAACACTAACACTCTGGACCACCACCACCACAACACTAACACTCTGGACCACCACCACCACAACACTAACACTCTGGACCACCACCACCACAACACTAACACTCTGGACCACCACCACCACAACACTAACACTCTGGACCACCACCACCACCACAACACTAACACTCTGGACCACCACCACCACAACACTAACACTCTGGACCACCACCACCACAACACTAACACTCTGGACCACCACCACACACTAACACTCTGGACCACCACCACCACAACACTAACACTCTGGACCACCACCACCACAACACTAACACTCTGGACCACCACCACCACAACACTAACACTCTGGACCACCACCACCACAACACTAACACTCTGGACCACCACCACCACAACACTAACACTCTGGACCACCACCACCACAACACTAACACTCTGGACCACCACCACCACAACACTAACACTCTGGACCACCACCACCACAACACTAACACTCTGGACCACCACCACCACAACACTAACACTCTGGACCACCACCACCACAACACTAACACTCTGGACCACCACCACCACAACACTAACACTCTGGACCACCACCACCACAACACTAACACTCTGGACCACCACCACCACAACACTAACACTCTGGACCACCACCACCACAACACTAACACTCTGGACCACCACAACACTAACACTCTGGACCACCACCACCACAACACTAACACTCTGGACCACCACCACCACAACACTAACACTCTGGACCACCACCACCACAACACTAACACTCTGGACCACCACCACCACAACACTAACACTCTGGACCACCACCACCACAACACTAACACTCTGGACCACCACCACCACCACAACACTAACACTCTGGACCACCACCACCACCACAACACTAACACTCTGGACCACCACCACCACAACACTAACACTCTGGACCACCACCACCACAACACTAACACTCTGGACCACCACCACCACAACACTAACACTCTGGACCACCACCACCACCACAACACTAACACTCTGGACCACCACCACCACAACACTAACACTCTGGACCACCACCACCACAACACTAACACTCTGGACCACCACAACACTAACACTCTGGACCACCACCACCACAACACTAACACTCTGGACCACCACCACCACAACACTAACACTCTGGACCACCACCACCACAACACTAACACTCTGGACCACCACCACCACAACACTAACACTCTGGACCACCACCACCACAACACTAACACTCTGGACCACCACCACCACAACACTAACACTCTGGACCACCACCACCACAACACTAACACTCTGGACCACCACCACCACAACACTAACACTCTGGACCACCACCACCACCACAACACTAACACTCTGGACCACCACCACCACCACAACACTAACACTCTGGACCACCACCACCACAACACTAACACTCTGGACCACCACCACCACAACACTAACACTCTGGACCACCACCACCACAACACTAACACTCTGGACCACCACCACCACAACACTAACACTCTGGACCACCACAACACTAACACTCTGGACCACCAGAGTGTTAGTGTTGTGGTGGTCCAGAGTGTTAGTGTATATTGCGTATTCACCTGTTCCTTTAATTATACTGGTCAACAAAGTTTTTGTTGCATTGCTATAAACACTTGATTCTACCTAATTTGGGTGTGCTGATCTCATATCTGAAGTTAGTTTCTTTCTGTAAGCTCTGGTTTTTTTGCAATCAAGGTATTTTGAAATTTCAAAATTTCGTCTTCGTCTTATTGACCTCGTCGTCTATCTTGAAAAATATGTCATTAAACTGTCATTAAATTAGCTGGGTAATAAACAATAAAATATTACATATTCTAAATTTATTCAACAACACAATTTGAAACATGTTCCATCTAAAACAAAGGTTGAAATTTGTATAAAACTCATTGTTAGGTAAGAAATTTGTTACTATGAGGAGACAAAGCCCAATCACATTTTAGCCAGGTAGGAATTTGCGCTTGAAGCTCTTGCGTTTGTGAAATGTCTCAGGGCACTCTCGTTTAATGCTCCAGCAGTAGTCTGCCATCATATGTTTGTCCCATCTCCCTTGGTAGCGGTCTTCCATGGTCTTGAGATCCTGATGAAACCGCTCGCCTTGCTCGTCACTTACTGCCCCTAGGTTCTCAGGGAATCTATCAAGATGACTATATAGGAAATGGAGTTTGACACTCATATTGCATCCAAGGTCATGAAAGGCTGACAACATGGTTGCTACAAGGGTTTCATAATTGTCAGCCTTTTTATTACCAAGAAAGTTTTCCATTACCGCCACAAATGAAAGCCATGCACCCCTTTCCTTGTCGTCCATCTTTCTGACAAAGTCTTGATCACGTACAAGTGCACGAATTTGTGGTCCATCAAACACACCTGCCTTTATCTTCTCAAATGACAAAGCAGGGTGAGCAGAGACTATGTGTTGGAAGCATTCACCATCAGTATTTAATGCTCTGACAAACTGTTTCATCAGGCCCAGCTTGATATGGAGAGGAGGAAATATGATCTTTTCTCGACTGACGATTGGATCATTGACAATGTTTGGCATACCAGCTTCCAGAGTCTCACGTAAGGGCCACTCCTTCAGGTTCCAATGCCTGTCTCTAGCTCGGCTGTCCCACATGCAAAGAAAGCAGGGATACTTTGTAAATCCTCTTTGTTGGCCAAGAAGGAAGTTCACCATTTTGAGGTCAACACAAATTGTCCAGTTGTGCTCATGGTATTTTAGCAGGTGAATCACAGTTTTAATGTCATTATACTCCTCTCGTAAGCACACAGAATGACCCACTGGAACAGCTGCATAGACATTACCATTATGTAGTAGCACACACTTCAGGCTACGCTTACAACTATCTAGAAATAATCGCCAGTCATTTGGACTATACAATGGAATCCCTAATTCCTGGAGAAGACCCGGGATATTATGACAGTAAACAAACTTATTCTCCTCTGTAAAGAATGGCACAAAATCCTGTTCCCGCTTTCTGAAGTCTGAAACTTTTGTGGTCTGGTTCAGTAGAGCCTTTTCTTGCAACCTAGAAGCTAGAACTTCTGCTGCATTTTTGGAGAGACCCAAATCACGCACAAGGTCATTCAGCTCTGGCTGACTAAACTTCTGAGGGGTTGATGACTCTGGTGTACCATCAGAAGAATCGTCGGAATCTGCAAGTATTTCTTGAGTTTCATGTTCACTCTCTTGGTCTTTGTCGCTTCCCTCCTCTTCAGCTGGAGACAACCCATTAAAAACTGGAACTGGTAGCTCATCAGAGTGCAAAGTAGGTCGAATTGCTGAAGGGATACTAGGATACGATATTTTATGTCTGTTTTTCTTGCCAACACCCTTCGTATTGATCAGACAAAAATAGCAGTCAGTTGTGTGGTCCTTCCGTTGTCGCCAGGTCATGGGAATTCCGAACGGTAAGCCCTTACGTTTTCCTTTTGTCCAGTCACGCAGCATTTCTTCGCAGCTATGACACACAGCATGTGGAGCCCATTTTTTGTCTTGGTCGCCAAGAGTAAGTCCGAAGTACGCTTTATAGCCGCGCCTCACAAACGATGTTATATTGCGCCTCTGACGAATAAGCGTGAAGTATCCACAAATATAACAGAAGGCATCAGGTTTGTTCACACATTGATTTCTCTTTGTAGCCATGACCAAATCTGAAAGAAAAAACAGACAAAATTATATCTCCCTATTGATACCATAATCGTGTAATTAATTAATTTGACCGCAAACGGCTAGAATGTAAAACCTCAAAATGCATGAAACCTGGAGCATGCAGAACAAAACTGGTTTCAAATATGAAATCAGCAGATCAAAAATGGTAAGAAACAGTAAAGAAATCTCATGCAACTGGGAATTATAAAAAATTTGTTGTCCTGTGTTATCAGTATATTCGCCTCATTCTTCAATTATCAGTATATTCGCCTTTTCCTTCAGTTATCAGTATATTCGCCTCTTTCTTCAGTTATCAGTATATTCGCCTCTTTCTTCAATTATCAATATATTCGCCTTTTCCTTTATTTGTCTGTATTTTCCTTGATATTTACACTCCAGTTTATAACAGGTCGGCGAGAACCTCTCCAGTATTGACTTCCAGTATTAACCTCCCTCAGTAGAGTACTGACCTCGTCGAGTATTGGCCTACCTCAGTATTGACCTCCAGTATTAACCTACAGCATTAGCCTCCTCCAGTATTAACCTTCTCCAGTATTGTTCGCCAATATTGTCCTCCTCACGTATTAACCTCCTCCAGTATTGGCCTCCAGTATTTACCTCCTCGAGTACTAAGCCGCTGCAGTGTTGACCTCCAGTATTAACATCCACTAGTATGAAGATCCTCTAGTATTAACCTCCCCAGTATTAAACATCAATATTGACTTCCTCCAGCATTGAACACCTGTATTTACCTCCAGTATTGACCTCCTGCTGTTTTAAAATCCTCCGGAATTGACTTCCTCCATTATTAATTTCCCAGTGTTGACCTCTCCCTCCCTCCCTCCCTACCTGCTTTCCTCCTTCCTTCATTGTCTCCCTTCTTCCTTCTTTGCCTCCCTCTCCCCTCTCTCTTCTCTTCCTTCCTCCCTACCTTCATCCCGCTTCTCTTCCCTCCCTTTCTCCTTCCCTTCCCCTATTCCGTCTTCTTGGATCCCTACTCCCTCCTACTTGTTGTCCTTATCCATCCCTCTCTATTTTCTCCTCTCACCCTACTTTCGTATCTCTCTATTCCCTCCTTACTTCTTTCCTTCTTTCTACCTTCTTGTTCTTTCCTACATTCTCCCTTCCTTCTTTCTTCTCTCCCCTAACTTTCCCTCCTCTTCCTTTCTCCTTTTCTATTTCTCCTTCCTTCTTCTTCTCATACTGTACTGGGTTCATAGTGCCACTGAAAGAGATAGAAAGACAGAGCTGGCGAAGATTCGCTTGTTGTTACTGCCATAGGAGGTATACGGGAAGTGAATACAGTCTCATAAAATCTTCGCCGATGCTGGCACTAAGCTGGAGAAAGTGCGCCTTTTGTTATTAGCATAGGAGTTTTAAAATAAGCGAACGGGTACGCCTGGCGCTCAACAATTCCTATACTGGCGGTATTTTCTTTACTAGTCGTGAACTGAGCTTAAGAAATGAGCGTCCTTTTTACATTGCTGGCAAAAGTTACGGGGTCAAACACTATAAAACACCATTAAAGCACCACTAAACACCATCAATTACCATTAAAACACCATCGATCATTATACATCATCAAACACCTTAATAATGCCATAAAACACAATCAAACACCATTAAAACACCACCAAAACAAATAAAATACCATAAAAACATTAAAACGGCATCAAAACCATTAAAAACCATTAAACACCGTCAAACACATTTAAAACACCATGACGATCAAACACTATCAAACACCACCACACAATATCAACAACATTCCAACACCATTAAACACCATAAAACGCAATTAAAACACCATAAAACACCATTAGAGCATCATCCAAACACCATAAAACACCATTAAACACCGACAAATTCTATTAAACCAACATTAGAAAAATAAAAAATTCAAACACCATTAAACACCAAGAAACACCATCAACCACCATTAAAACACCGTTAAACACAACCAACACCATCAAACACCGTCAATAACCAATAAATCACCACCAAACAAAAGCACCACCAAACACCATCAAACATTATTAAAACGCACAGTAAAACCCAATTAAAACACCTTAAAACACCACCAATCACCAACAAACACCATTAAAATGACATCAAACACCAAAGCACCATTAAACACCATCCAATACCACCAACACCATTAAATACCCATTAAACACCATGAAACACTACTAAAACTCCCTCAAACACCATAAAACACCATCAAACACAAACGGATGACAGTTACTAATAGTGAGTCATCGTCTAATATACTATTTCGTGCGAGGTGTTTGTTATGTCTGTTTGATTATGTTTTTGTGAGTGTGTGTGTGTGTGTGTGTGTGTGTGTGTTTGTGTGTGTGTGTGTGTGTGTGTGTGTTTGTGTGTGTGTGTGTGTGTGTGTGTGTGTGTGTTTGTGTGTGTGTGTGTGTGTGTGTGTGTGTCCTCTTTTATCATAAACAGTAGACATATGGTAAGTTAACATAATATAAGGGCAACGTCGCGAACTCCAGCTGAACTATTATTCACAACTCATTTATCAGAACAGGATGAGTATGTAGTTTTATCCATGTTGGGAAGGAAGGGAGGGAGGGAAGGAGAGGGAAGCAATAGCGGAGAGAGAAGAGGAAGATGAGAAGAAGAAGGAAGGAGAAATAGAAAAGGAGAAAGGAAGAGGAGGGAAAGTTAGGGGAGAGAAGAAAGAAGGAAGGGAGAATGTAGGAAAGAACACGAAGGTAGAAAGAAGGAAAGAAGTAAGGAGGGAATAGAGAGATACGAAAGTAGGGTGAGAGGAGAAAATAGAGAGGGATGGATAAGGACAACAAGTAGGAGGGAGTAGGGATCCAAGAAGACGGAATAGGGGAAGGGAAGGAGAAAGGGAGGGAAGAGAAGGGGGATGAAGGTAGGGAGGAAGGAAGAGAAGAGGGAGGGGAGAGGGAGGCAAAGAAGGAAGAAGGGAGACAATGAAGGAAGGAGGAAAGCAGGTAGGGAGGGAGGGAGGGAGAGGTCAACACTGGGAAATTAATAATGGAGGAAGTCAATTCTGGAGGATTTTAAAACAGCAGGAGGTCAATACTGGAGGTAAATACAGGTGTTCAATGCTGGAGGAAGTCAATATTGATGTTTAATTCTGGGGAGGTTAATACAAGAGGATCTTCATACTAGTGGAGGTTAATACTGGAGGTCAACACTGCAGCGGCTTAGTACTCGAGGAGGTAAATACTGGAGGCCAACACTGGAGGAGGTTAATACGAGAGGAGGACAATATTGGTGAACAATACTGGAGAAGGTTAATACTGGAGGTCAATTCTCGAGGTAGTAAGTACTGTAGTGTTATAAACTGGATTGTAAATATAAAAAAAAATACTGGATAAAAAGAAAACGCGGATATACTGATAACTGAAGGAAGAGGCAAATATACTGATAACTGAAGGAAGAGGCAAATATACTGATAACTGAAGTAAGAGGCGAATATACTGGTAACTGAAGGAAGAGACGAATATACTGATAATTGAAGAAAGAGGCGAATATACTGATAATTGAAGGAAAAGGCGGAAATACTGGTAATTAAAGGAAGAGGCGGAAATACTGGTAATTAAAGGAAGAGGCGAATATACTGATAATTGAATGAAAAGGCGGAAATACTGGTAATTCAAGGAAGAGGCGAATGTACTGATAACTATACACCATGAATGAAGAATATATCCACATGTATAAATGGCTTATGTATATTTTAGGTTGCTTTATACTATATATATCTTAGGGTGGTTTGTGTTCGTATATCAGTATGGTTTATGTATATCTTAGGGTGGTTTATGTATATCTTAGGGTGGTTTATGTGTTCGTATATCTGATTGGTTTAAGTATATCTTAGGGTGGTTTATGTGAACGCATAAATGATTGGTTTATGTATATCTTAGGGTGGTTTATGTGTTCGTATATCTGATTGGTTTATGTATATCTTAGTGTGGTTTATGTATATCTTAGGGTGGTTAATGTGTTCGTATATCTGATTGGTTTATGTATATCTTTGGGTGGTTTATGTGTTCGTATATCTGAATGGTTTATGTATATCTTAAGGTGGTTTATGTGTTCGTATATCTGATTGGTTTATGTAAATCTTAGTGTGGTTTATGTATATCTTAAGGTGGTTTATGTGTTCGTATATCTGATAGGTTTATGTATATCTTAGTGTGGTTTATGTATATCTTAGGGTGGTTTATGTGTTCGTATATCTGATTGGTTTATGTATATCTTAGGGTGGTTTATGTGTTCGTATATCTGATTGGTTTATGTATATCTTAGGGTGGTTTATGTGTTCGTATATCTGATTGGTTTATGTATATCTAAGGGTGGTTTATGTGTTCGTATATCTGATTGGTTTATGTGTTCGTATATCTGATTGGTTTATGAATATCTTAGGGTGGTTTATGTGTTCGTATATCTGATTGGTTTATGTATATCTTAGGGTGGTTTATGTGTTTGTATATCTGATTGGTTTATGTATATATTTAGGTGGTTTATGTGTTCGTATATCTGATTGGTTTATGTATATATTTGGGTGGTTTATGTGTTCGTATATCTGATTGGTTTATGTATATCTTAGGGTGGTTTATGTCCTCGTATATCTGATTGGTTTATGTATATCTTAGGGTGGTTTATGTGTTCTTGTATCTTATTGGTTTATGTATATCTTAGGGTGGTTTATGTGTTCGTATATCTGATTGGTTTATGTATATCTTAGGTTGGTTTATGTGTTCGTATATCTGATTGGTTTATGTATATCTTAGGGTGGTTTATGTGTTCGTATATCTGATTGGTTTATGTATATCTTAGGGTGGTTTATGTGTTCGTATATCTTAGGGTGGTTTTTGTGTTCGTATATCTGATTGGTTTATGTATATCTAAGGGTGGTTTATGTGTTCGTATATCTGATTGGTTTATGTATATCTTAGGGTGGATTATGTGTTCGTATATCTGATTGGTTTAAGTATATCTTAGGGTGGTTTATGTGTTCGCATATCTGATTGGTTTATGTACATAATTGGGTGGTTTATGTGTTTGTATATCTGATTGGTTTATGTATATCTTAGGGTGGTTTATGTGTTCGTATATCTGATTGGTTTATGTATATCTTAGTGTGGTTTATGTATATCTTAGGGTGGTTAATGTGTTCGTATATCTGATTGGTTTATGTATGTCTTAGGGTGGTTTATGTGTTCGTATATCTGAATGGTTTATGTATATCTTAAGGTGGTTTATGTGTTCGTATATCTGATAGGTTTATGTATATCTTAGTGTGGTTTATGTATATCTTAGGGTGGTTTATGTGTTCGTAAATCTGATTGGTTTATGTATATCTTAGGGTGGTTTATGTGTTCGTATATCTGATTGGTTTATGTATATCTTAGGGTGGTTTATGTGTTCGTATATCTGATTGGTTTATGTATATCTTAGGGTGGTTTATGTGTTCGTATATCTGATTGGTTTATGTATATCTAAGGGTGGTTTATGTGTTCGAATATCTGATTGGTTTATGAATATCTTAGGGTGGATTATGTGTTCGTATATCTGATTGGTTTATGTATATCTTAGGGTGGTTTATGTGTTCGTATATCTGATTGGTTTATGTATATATTTGGGTGGTTTATGTGTTCGTATATCTGATTGGTTTATGTATATATTTGGGTGGTTTATGTGTTCGTATATCTGATTGGTTTATGTATATATTTGGGTGGTTTATGTGTTCGTATATCTGATTGGTTTATGTATATCTTAGGGTGGTTTATGTCCTCGTATATCTGATTGGTTTATGTATATCTTAGGGTGGTTTATGTGTTCTTGTATCTTATTGGTTTATGTATATCTTAGGGTGGTTTATGTGTTCGTATATCTGATTGGTTTATGTATATCTTAGGGTGGTTTATGTGTTCGTATATCTGATTGGTTTATGTATATCTTAGGGTGGTTTATGTGTTCGCATATCTTAGGGTGGTTTATGTGTTCGTATATCTGATTGGTTTATGTATATCTTAGGGTGGTTTATGTGTTCGTATATCTGATTGGTTTATGTATATCTAAGGGTGGTTTATGTGTTCGTATATCTGATTGGTTTATGTATATATTTGGGTGGTTTATGTGTTCGTATATCTGATTGGTTTATGTATATCTTAGGGTGGTTTATGTGTTCGTATATCTGATTGGTTTATGTATATCTTAGGGTGGTTTATGTGTTCGTATATCTGATTGGTTTATGTATATCTAAGGGTGGTTTATGTGTTCGTATATCTGATTGGTTTATGTGTTCGTATATCTGATTGGTTTATGAATATCTTAGGGTGGTTTATGTGTTCGTACATCTGATTGGTTTATGTATATCATAGGGTGGTTTATGTGTTTGTATATCTGATTGGTTTATGTATATATTTGGGTGGTTTATGTGTTCGTATATCTAATTGGTTTATGTATATATTTGGGTGGTTTATGTGTTCGTATATCTGATTGGTTTATGTATATCTTAGGGTGGTTTATGTCCTCGTATATCCGATTGGTTTATATATATCTTAGGGTGGTTTATGTGTTCTTGTATCTTATTGGTTTATGTATATCTTAGGGTGGTTTATGTGTTCGTATATCTGATTGGCTTATGTATATCTTAGGGTGGTTTATGTGTTCGTATATCTGATTGGTTTATGTATATCTTAGGGTGGTTTATGTGTTCGTATATCTTAGGGTGGTTTTTGTGTTCGTATATCTGATTGGTTTATGTATATCTTAGGGTGGTTTATGTGTTCGTATATCTGATTGGTTTATGTATATCTTAGGGTGGTTTATGTGTTCGTATATCTGATTGGTTTAAGTATATCTTAGGGTGGTTTATGTGTTCGCATATCTGATTGGTTTATGTATATATTTGGGTGGTTTATGTGTTTGTATATCTGATTGGTTTATGTATATCTTAGGGTGGTTTATGTGTTCGTATATCTGATTGGTTTATGTATATCTTAGTGTGGTTTATGTATATCTTAGGGTGGTTAATGTGTTCGTATATCTGATTGGTTTATGTATATCTTAGGGTGGTTTATGTGTTCGTATATCTGAATGGTTTATGTATATCTTAAGGTGGTTTATGTGTTCGTATATCTGATAGGTTTATGTATATCTTAGTGTGGTTTATGTATATCTTAGGGTGGTTTATGTGTTCGTAAATCTGATTGGTTTATGTATATCTTAGGGTGGTTTATGTGTTCGTATATCTGATTGGTTTATGTATATCTTAGGGTGGTTTATGTGTTCGTATATCTGATTGGTTTATGTATATATTTGGGTGGTTTATGTGTTCGTATATCTGATTGGTTTATGTATATATTTGGGTGGTTTATGTGTTCGTATATCTGATTGGTTTATGTATATCTTAGGGTGGTTTATGTCCTCGTATATCTGATTGGTTTATGTATATCTTAGGGTGGTTTATGTGTTCGTATATCTGATTGGTTTATGTATATCTTAGGGTGATTTATGTGTTAGTATTTCTATTTGGTTTATGTATATCTAAGGGTGGTTTATGTGTTTGTATATCTGATTGGTTTATGTATATCTAAGGGTGGTTTATGTGTTCGTATATCTGAATGGTTTATGTATATCTTAGGTTGGTTTATGTGTTCGTATATCTTAGGGTGGTTTATGTGTTCGTATATCTGATTGGTTTATGTATATCTTAGGGTGGTTTATGTGTTCGTATATCTGATTGGTTTATGTATATCTAAGGGTGGTTTATGTGTTCGTATATCTGATTGGTTTATGTATATATTTGGGTGGTTTATGTGTTCGTATATCTGATTGGTTTATGTATATATTTGGGTGGTTTATGTGTTCGTATATCTGATTGGTTTATGTATATCTTAGGGTGGTTTATGTCCTCGTATATCTGATTGGTTTATGTATATCTTAGGGTGGTTTATGTGTTCGTATATCTGATTGGTTTATGTATATCTTAGGGTGGTTTATGTGTTCGTATATCTGATTGGTTAATGTATATCTAAGGGTGGTTTATGTGTTCGTATATCTGATTGGTTTATGTATATATTTGGGTGGTTTATGTGTTCGTATATCTGATTGGTTTATGGATATCTTAGGGTGGTTTATGTGTTCGTATATCTGATTGGTTTATGTATATCTAAGGGTGGTTTATGTGTTCGTATATCTAATTGGTTTATGTATATATTTGGGTGGTTTATGTGTTCGTATATCTGATTGGTTTATGTATATCTTAGGGTGGTTTATGTGTTCGTATATCTGATTGGTTTATGTATATCTTAGGGTGATTTATGTGTTCGTATATCTAATTGGTTTATGTATATCTAAGGGTGGTTTATGTGTTCGTATATCTGATTGGTTTATGTATATCTAAGGGTGGTTTATGTGTTCGTATATCTGATTGGTTTATGTATATCTTAGGGTGGTTTATGTGTTCGTATATCTGATTGGTTTATGTATATCTTAGGGTGATTTATGTGTTCGTATATCTGATTGGTTTATGTATATCTAAGGGTGGTTTATGTGTTCGTATATCTGATTGGTTTATGTATATATTTGGGTGGTTTATGTGTTCGTATATCTGATTGGTTTATGTATATATTTGGGTGGTTTATGTGCTCGTATATCTGATTGGTTTATGTATATCTTAGGGTGGTTTATGTGCTCGTATATCTGATTGGTTTATGTATATATTTGGGTGGTTTATGTGTTTGTTATCTGATTGGTTTATGTATATCTTAGGGTGGTTTATGTCCTCGTATATCTGATTGGTTTATGTATATCTTAGGGTGGTTTATGTGTTCGTATATCTGATTGGTTTATGTATATCTTAGGGTGGTTTATGTGTTCGTATATCTGATTGGTTTATGTATATCTTAGGGTGGTTTATGTGTTCGTATATCTGATTGGTTTATGTATATCTTAGGGTGATTTATGTGTTCGTATATCTGATTGGTTTATGTATATCTAAGGGTGGTTTATGTGTTCGTATATCTGATTGGTTTATGTATATCTTAGGGTGGTTTATGAGTTCGTATATCTGATTGGTTTAAGTATATCTTAGGGTGGTTTATGTGTTCGCATATCTGATTGGTTTATGTATATATTTGGGTGGTTTATGTGTTCGTATATCTGATTGGTTTATGTATATATTTGGGTGGTTTATGTGTTCGTTTATCTGATAGGTTTATGTATATCTTAGTGTGGTTTATGTATATCTTAGGGTGGTTTAAGTGTTCGTATATCTGATTGGTTTATGTATATCTTAGGGTGGTTTATGTACTCGTATATACAACACACACCAACTGAAGACTTCACCTCATGTGGTCTTCATCTGTAAGTTAGTACAGTCAGCCTCGCCAAGCATCACGGCTCACTGCCTCTATTTACATCTCCCTGCAGTTTCTGGTGCTTATTGACCTCTGACTCGGGGTCCTCACACACACACACACACACACTCTCTCTCTCTCTCTCTCTTCCTTCCTTTCTTCCTTCTTTCTTCTCTCCCTCCTGCCCAGTACTCTGTCATTTCCTTGCTTCCTTCTTCTCTCCGTTCAACCCAATACGCCTTCCTTCCTTCCTTCCTTCCCTCCCTCTCTCCGCCCTTTATTTCTCCCTCCCTGCCAACCTCAAAACCCACCATTATTCCCTCCTTCCCTCCCTTCGTCCCTCCTTCCATCCGTCCTTCATTTCTCTCTCTCTCTCTCTCAACCCCCATCCCATCCATCTTCTCTCCTCTCCCGCATTCCCTCCATTCCATCCTCTCTGTCACACACTTTGAATTCCTCCCGATACTCAGTCCCTTCATCTCTTTCTTTATGTATCACTGTTACGGCTATTAATACTGCTTTATGTGTCACTGTTACAGCTATTAATACTGCTTTATGTATCACTGTTAGAGCTATTAATACTGCTTTATGTATCACTGTTAGAGTTATTAATACTGCTTTATGTATCACTGTTAGAGCTATTAATACTGCTTTATGTATCACTGTTACAGCTATTAATACTGCTTTATGTGTCACTGTTAGAGTTATTAATACTGCTTTATGTATCACTGCTAGAGCTATTAATACTGCTTTATGTATCACTGTTACAGCTCTTAATACTGCTTTATGTGTCACTGTTAGAGCTATTAATACTGCTTTATGTATCACTGTTAGAGCTATTAATCCTGCTTTATGTATCACTGTTACAGCTATTAATACTGCTTTATGTATCACTGTTAGAGCTATTAATACTGCTTTATGTATGACTGTTACAGCTATTAATACTGCTTTATGTATCACTGTTAGAGGTATTAATACTGCTTTATGTATCACTGTTAGAGCTATTAATACTGCTTTATGTATCACTGTTAGAGCTATTAATACTACTTTATGTATCACTGGTAGAGCTATTAATACTGCTTTATGTATCACTGTTAGAGCTATTAATACTGCTTTATGTATCACTGTTAGAGCCTTTAATACTGCTTTATGTATCAATGTTACAGCTATTAATACTGCTTTATGTATCACTGTTAGAGCTATTAATACTACTTTATGTATCACTGGTAGAGCTATTAATACTGCTTTATGTATCACTGTTACAGCTATTAATACTGCTTTATGTATCACTGTTAGAGCTATTAATACTGCTTTATGTAGCACTGTTAGAGCTATTAATACTGCTTTATGTATCACTGTTACAGCTATTAATACTGCTTTATGTGTCACTGTTAGAGTTATTAATACTGCTTTATGTATCACTGTTAGAGCTATTAATACTGCTTTATGTATCACTGTTACAGCTATTAATACTGCTTTATGTATCACTGTTAGAGGTATTAATACTGCTTTATGTGTCACTGTTAGAGCTATTAATACTGCTTTATGTATCACTGTTAGAGCTATTAATACTGCTTTATGTATCACTGTTAGAGCTATTAATACTGCTTTATGTATCACTGTTAGAGCCTTTAATACTGCTTTATGTATCACTGTTACAGCTATTAATACTGCTTTATGTATCACTGTTAGAGCTATTAATACTACTTTATGTATCACTGGTAGAGCTATTAATACTGCTTTATGTATCACTGTTACAGCTATTAATACTGCTTTATGTATCACTGTTAGAGCTATTAATACTGCTTTATGTATCACTGTTAGAGCTATTAAAACTTCTTTATGTATCACTGTTACAGCTATTAATACTACTTTATGTATCACTGTTAGAGCTAATAATACTACTTTATGTATCACTGTTACAGCTATTAATACTGCTTTATGTATCACTGGTAGAGCTATTAATACTGCTTTATGTATCACTGTTAGAGCTATTAATACTGCTTTATGTATCACTGTTAGAGCTATTAATACTGCTTTATGTATCACTGTTACAGCTATTAATACTGCTTTATGTATCACTGTTACAGCTAATAATACTTCTTTATGTATCACTGTTACAGCTATTAATACTGCTTTATGTATCACTGTTGGAGCTATTAATACTGCTTTATGTATCACTGCTACAGCTATTAATACTGCTTTATGTATCACTGTTACAGCTATTAATACTTCTTTATGTATCACTGTTACAGCTATTAATACTGCTTTATGTATCACTGTTAGAGCTATTAATACTACTTTATGTATCACTGGTAGAGCTATTAATACTGCTTTATGTATCACTGTTAGAGCTATTAATACTGCTTTATGTATCACTGTTAGAGCCTTTAATACTGCTTTATGTATCAATGTTACAGCTATTAATACTGCTTTATGTATCACTGTTAGAGCTATTAATACTACTTTATGTATCACTGGTAGAGCTATTAATACTGCTTTATGTATCACTGTTACAGCTATTAATACTGCTTTATGTATCACTGTTAGAGCTATTAATACTGCTTTATGTATCACTGTTAGAGCTATTAATACTGCTTTATGTATCACTGTTACAGCTATTAATACTGCTTTATGTGTCACTGTTAGAGTTATTAATACTGCTTTATGTATCACTGTTAGAGCTATTAATACTGCTTTATGTATCACTGTTACAGCTATTAATACTGCTTTATGTATCACTGTTAGAGGTATTAATACTGCTTTATGTGTCACTGTTAGAGCTATTAATACTGCTTTATGTATCACTGTTAGAGCTATTAATACTGCTTTATGTATCACTGTTAGAGCTATTAATACTGCTTTATGTATCACTGTTAGAGCCTTTAATACTGCTTTATGTATCACTGTTACAGCTATTAATACTGCTTTATGTATCACTGTTAGAGCTATTAATACTACTTTATGTATCACTGGTAGAGCTATTAATACTGCTTTATGTATCACTGTTACAGCTATTAATACTGCTTTATGTATCACTGTTAGAGCTATTAATACTGCTTTATGTATCACTGTTAGAGCTATTAAAACTTCTTTATGTATCACTGTTACAGCTATTAACACTACTTTATGTATCACTGTTAGAGCTAATAATACTACTTTATGTATCACTGTTACAGCTATTAATACTGCTTTATGTATCACTGGTAGAGCTATTAATACTGCTTTATGTATCACTGTTAGAGCTATTAATACTGCTTTATGTATCACTGTTAGAGCTATTAATACTGCTTTATGTATCACTGTTACAGCTATTAATACTGCTTTATGTATCACTGTTACAGCTAATAATACTTCTTTATGTATCACTGTTACAGCTATTAATACTGCTTTATGTATCACTGTTGGAGCTATTAATACTGCTTTATGTATCACTGCTACAGCTATTAATACTGCTTTATGTATCACTGTTACAGCTATTAATACTTCTTTATGTATCACTGTTACAGCTATTAATACTGCTTTATGTATCACTGTTACAGCTATTAATACTTCTTTATGTATCACTGTTACAGCTATTAATACTGCTTTATGTATCACTGTTAGAGGTATTAATACTGCTTTATGTATTACTGTTAGAGCTATTAATACTGCTTTATGTATCACTGTTACAGCTATTAATACTGCTTTATGTATCACTGTTTGAGCTAGTAATACTGCTTTATGTATCACTGTTTGAGCTATTAATACTGCTTTATGTATCACTGTTACAGCTATTACTACTGCTTTATGTATCACTGTTAGAGCTATTAATACTGCTTTATGTATCACTGTTTGAGCTATTAATACTGCTTTATGTATCACTGTTAGAGCTATTAATACTGCTTTATGTATCACTGTTTGAGCTATTAATACTGCTTTATGTATCACTGTTAGAGCTATTAATACTGCTTTATGTATCACGGGTCTGTATCCCTGAGCAATATAAAAAATAGACATTAAAATTCTGGCTTAATGATTCACAGGTCGACGGCCGTTAATTGTATACAAATAAATAAATAAATAAATAAATAAATAAATAATGAATGAATGAATGAATGCTCTCTCTCACTCTCTCTCTCTCTCTCTCTCTCTCTCTCTCTCTCTCTTTTTCTCCTTTATTTTGCGCCACTCTCAATTTCTTTTGTACCCCTCCCACACACACTCAGCCCTCACTCGCGCACTCTTTCTTTCTCTATCACACACACACACACACATATATATATATATATATATATATATATATATATATATATATATATATATATATATATATATATATATATATATATATATATATATATATATATATAAGCAATAAACGTAGATAAAACAGAACAATTAATAACGATTTCATTAACAGAAAAATAAATAAATCTACTGTATAGTCGAGTATATACACTTAACCTAACCAAACCAAAACTAAGCTAACATAACTTGACATTAACGTAACGTAATGTAACGTAACCTAACCTAACCAATCCTAATGTAATGTACCGTAATGTAACGTAACGTAACCTAACGTGAAATTAACCTAACCAAACGTAACCTACCGTAACGTAACGTAACCTAACATAAACTCAAGAAGTAAGAGTTACAGAGAAAATTAATCCAGGGTTGAGATCATATTACGGATTACCTCAGAAAAGTATTTCCTTGTCAGCACTGATTATTATTATTATTATTATTATTATTATTATTATTATTATTATTATTATTATTATTGGTGGTGGTGGTGGTGGTGATGAGAGAGAGAGAGAGAGAGAGAGAGAGAGAGAGAGAGAGAGAGAGAGAGAGAGAGAGATATCTAAAGAAAGAAAGCCAGCGCGAACGAAAATGGAATTAAAGATTGATGATAAGAGCCGTAAACAAGAGAGATGTCAACAGCAAGAAAACAATAAAAATAAAGAAAAGAATAATACAAATAATTGCATTAGATAAATGAAATGAGGATGTATAAATGGGGCAGATATTTGATGTTAATGTAGAGGGAAAAATAAATTACCACAATCACCACTATCACCACCACCACTACTAGACGCCATTATCAACCTCCTCCAACACTACCACCACCACTATCATCACCATCATCCCCAACACCAACCACCACCACTACCATCACCACTATCACCACCACCTTGTTTAATTTCAGCAACTTATGTCTTGTGGGTGTTAGGATGTAAGTTGATATAAACATTGGGTCGTAGTACAGCAAGTGTGTGTGCTGAGAACTACCGCTTACTGTTAACTACGTCACCAAGTGTGGGTGCTGAGAACTACCACTTACTGTTAACTACGTCACCAAGTGTGTGTGCTGAGAACTACCGCTTACTGTTAACTACGTCACCAAGTGTGTGTGCTGAGAACTACCGCTTACTGTTAATTACGTCACTAGCTACGGTCTCCACCCAGGTGTGTGTATATATATATATATATATATATATATATATATATATATATATATATATATATATATATATATATATATATATAAAATAAGTGTTTATAAATGTATTGATATATTTGTACTGTAAAAATGTTTATTGAGATAATGAAGATTTTATATACAGTACATATAAATTAGCGGAACGCTAAGAACTAAGTCTTTGGGTACACAAGGAGGCAGCCTGGCCGACACTGTACTCGACCACCTTCACTTCCTCAACTGTAAAGTTAGGGACCCATTTACAGCTGGGTGAACTACGAGTGCCCGGATCAAACAAATGAGTCTTTGGACAGGAGGCGAGTGTAGTATTCACCCGACCACCGCACACTTCACAATAACAGTTCACCACGATTCATCGCACACCAGTACCATAAGAGACAGACAGACAGACATATACAAGGAAGCATACAAAGACATACAAAGACACACATGGATTCACACAAATACAGAGGCACACATAGACACACGCAAACAAGCCGACCCATACACGCGCAGACAAACACAGACACAATCACACTGACATACACACAAACATAAATACACACACCCACAAACACACACAAACAAAGGCCCACAAACAAGAATACAGACACAAACATACACAGAGTAACAAACACAGGCATAAGGTACACACACACACTCATACACACATGGACACATCCACAAAGACAAGACACACACAGACACATAGTAAGACAGACACAAGACACACATACAGACACAGAGACAAGACACACATACAGACACAGAGACAGGACACACATACAGGCACAGACACAAGACACACAGAAACATAGTAATGTTGACATAAGACACACACACAAACACAAGACACACATATAGACACAGACACAAGACACACACATATAGACACAAACACAAGACACACACATATAGACACAGACACAAGACACACACATATAGACACAGACACAAGACACACACACAAACACAAGACACACATATAGACACAAACACAAGACACACACATATAGACACAGACACAAGACACACACATATAGACACAGACACAAGACACACACATATAGACACAAACACAAGACACACACATATAGACACAGACACAAGACACACACATATAGACACAGACACAAGACACACACACAAACACAAGACACACATATAGACACAAACACAAGACACACACATATAGACACAGACACAAGACACACACATATAGACACAAACACAAGACACACACATATAGACACAGACACAAGACACACACATATAGACACAGACACAAGACACACACATATAGACACAGACACAAGACATACACATATAGACACAAGACACACACATATAGACACAGACACAAGACACACACACAGACACAAGACACACACATATAGACACAGACACAAGACACACACACAGACACAAGACACACACACAGACACAAGACACACACAAATAGACACAGACACAAGACACACACACAGACACAAGACACAAGACACACACATATAGACACAGACACAAGACACACACACACAGACACAAGACACACACATATAGACACAGACACAAGACACACACATATAGACACAAACACAAGACACACACACAGACACAAGACACACACACAAACACAAGACACACATATAGACACAAACACAAGACACACACACAAACACAAGACACACACACAGACACAAGACACACACATATAGACACAGACACAAGACACACACACAGACACAAGACACACAAATATAGACACAGACACAAGACACACACATATAGACACAGACACAAGACACACACACAGACACAAGACACACACATATAGACACAGACACAAGACACACACACAGACACAAGACACACACATATAGACACAGACACAAGACACACACATATAGACACAGACACAAGACACACACACAGACACAAGACACACACATATAGACACAGACACAAGACACACACATATAGACACAGACACAAGACACACACACAGACACAAGACACACACATATAGACACAGACACAAGACACACACACAGACACAAGACACACACACAGACACAAGACACACACATATAGACACAGACACAAGACACACACATATAGACACAGACACAAGACACACACACAGACACAAGACACACACATATAGACACAGACACAAGACATACACACAGACACAGACACAAGACACACACATATAGACACAGATACAAGACACACACATATAGACACAGACACAAGACACACACACAGACACAGACACAAGACACACACATATAGACACAGACACAAGACACACACATATAGACACAGACACAAGACACACACACAGACACAAGACACACACACAGACACAAGACACACACATATAGACACAGACACAAGACACACACACAGACACAAGACACACACATATAGACACAGACACAAGACACACACACAGACACAAGACACACACATATAGACACAGACACAAGACACACACACAGACACAGACACAAGACACACACATATAGACACAGACATAAGACACACACATATAGACACAGACACAAGACACACACACACAGACACAAGACACACACACAGACACAAGACACACACATATAGACACAGACACAAGACACACACACAGACACAAGACATACACATATAGACACAGACACAAGACACACACACAGACACAAGACACACACATATAGACACAGACACAAGACACACACATATAGACACAGACACAAGACACACACACAGACACACGACACACACATATAGACACAGACACAAGACACACACATATAGACACAAACACAAGACACACACATATAGACACAGACACAAGACACACACACAGACACAAGACACACACATATAGACACAAACACAAGACACACACATATAGACACAGACACAAGACACACACATATAGACACAGACACAAGACACACACATATAGACACAGACACAAGACACACACATATAGACACAGACACAAGACACACACATATAGACACAGACACAAGACACAGACACAAGACACACACATATAGACACAGACACAAGACACACACATATAGACACAGACACAAGACACACACACACACACACAGACACAAGACACACACATATAGACACAGACACAAGACACACACACAAACACAAGACACACACATATAGACACAGACACAAGACACAGACACAAGACACACACACACAGACACAGACACAAGACACACACATATAGACACAGACACAAGACACACACATATAGACACAGACACAAGACACACACATATAGATACAGACACAAGACACACACATATAGACACAGACACAAGACACACACACACAGACACAGACACAAGACACACACATATAGAGACAGACACAAGACACACACATATAGACACAGACACAAGACACACACATATAGACACAGACACAAGACACACACTCAGACACAAGACACACACATATAGACACAGACACAAGACACATACACAGACACAAGACACAAGACACACACATATAGACACAGACACAAGACACACACATATAGACACAGACACAAGACACACACACACAGACACAGACACAAGACACACACATATAGACACAGACACAAGACACACACATATAGACACAGACACAAGACACACACAAATAGACACAGACACAAGACATACACATATAGACACAGACACAAGACACACAGACACAGACACAAGACACACACATATAGACAAAGACACAAGACACACACACAGACACAAGACACACACATATAGACACAGACACAAGACACACACATATAGACACAGACACAAGACACACACACAGATACAAGACACACACATATAGACACAGACACAAGACACACACACAGACACAAGACACACACATATAGACACAGACACAAGACACACACATATTGACACAAGACACACACATATAGACACAGACACAAGACACACACACACAGACACAGACACAAGACACACACATACAGACACAGACACAAGACACACACACACAGACACAGACACAAGACACACACAGACACATAGTAATGGAAACACAACACACACATACAGACACAGACACAAGACACACACATATAGACACAGACACAAGACACACACATATAGACACAAACACAAGACACACACATATAGACACAGACACAAGACACACACATATAGACACAGACACAACACACACATACAGACACAGACACAAGACACACACATATAGACACAGACACAAGACACACACATATAGACACAGATACAAGACACACACATATAGACACAGACACAAGACACACACACACAGACACAGACACAAGACACACACATATAGACACAGACACAAGACACACACACACAGACACAGACACAAGACACACACAGACACATAGTAATGGAAACACAACACTCACATACAGACACAGACACAAGACACACACATATAGACACAGACACAAGACACACACAGACGCATAGTAATAGAGACACAAGAAACACACACAGACACAAGACACACACAGACACAGACACAAGACACACACAGACACAGAGTAATAGAGACACAAGACACACACACAGTCACAGACACAAGACAGACACAGACACAGACACAAGACACACACAGACACATAGTAATGGAGACACAAGACACACATACAGACACAACACAGACACAAGACATACATACAGACACAGACACAAGACACACACCCAGACACAAGACATACATACAGACACAGACACAAGACACACAGACATATAGTAATGGAGACACAAGACACACATACAAACACAGACACACAGACACACACATACAGACACAAGACACACACAGACACACACATACACCAGGATCGATTCAGCAAAACATTCTCGTGATTAGTGAACGATTGATTACGGAGCAGTGTTCCTATAGTGCACTTAAGGAACTTTCTCGGCAAAGTATTCTAGTCATCAGTGCAATAAGTGATTATCATACAGTGCTCGATAGTGCACCCCAAGGAAAAGTCAGACAGTGGGCACTTTATCGGTCACCTTTAAAGTGCCAGTGACAAGGACCACCGCGGTGTTTACATATATCGTGAAAACTGTGTCGGCGACCCCAAGCACCAGGGACAAAGACCCACGGTCTTTACGACTGACAAATATTAACAGATATCTACCAGTGTCAGTGTCCCTCAAAGTGCCGCCAGTGACAAACACTTCCGTCCGCCCACAACAGATTTCAACAGATGGCCACCAATCACTTACTCCCGACGCACTCTGTACCATCTAAAGCGTGGGAACGGTTATCCTGATGGCAGTGTTATCGCGCGACTCAAGTCACTGAAAATATTTCACGCGCGGAGCCGTAGACAAGGCCGTCATGCACATAAGCCCATTAGAACCGTAACCTCCACTAGGAAACCGGAGAAACCCACCCCTGACAGACCATACCACCACACTGAAGTTCCAAGGATATGGTATGATCTCCCGTCTTTACTGCTATCCAACGTCACTTCCCTAGCTAACAAGTTCGACGAGCTGGCAACTACAGTCAGGTCAACCGCCGCGAGCGTCGTTGCCATATGTGAGGCTTGGCAAATTGTGCCTGAAACGTGTCATATTGAGGGATATCAACTCTTTCATCACCTCCGTTCACAAAGACGCGGAGGGGGCGTTGCCCTCTTCTGTCAAGATGACCTACGCCCGCCACGCCTGGATGTTCAAGTCCCAGCAGATGTGGAAGCATTATGGGTACGTGTCGTGCTAAGGGCCCACCCACGCAACACTGCTTCCATTATAATCTGTGTGGCATACCATCCGCCTCGATCACCCACCAGAGACACTCTTATCAATCATCTCATCACCACCTCAGAGTTAGGTACCCATGTGCCAAGTTAGTATTATGTGGGGATTTAAATGAAATTGACACCACTGATATCCAGGACCAGCTATCACTATCACAGGTTGTGACCTTCCCCACACACGGTCAAAATACCCTTGACCTTATCTTAACCGACTTAGCGGACCAGTACCAACCACCTCAACCAATGCCTCCTATCGGGTGTAGCACACACTTATCAGTGCTCTGGTCCCCAGCTGCCACTCCCACCCAAGTACAGAGACCCTACATCAAGACCTACAGGCCGATTACTGACTCTGCAGTGCGCCTCTTCGGGCAGTGGATAGTTCACCATCCCTGGACTGAAGTACTTAGCGTGGATGACGTGGAAACCAAATGGATAAATTATACCAACACCACCACGGAAGCTCACCACCACTTCTTCCCCGAGAAGTCCGTCAGATCTCACCCAGCTGACTTGCCCTGGATCACACCTCGGATCAAAAGACTTATGCAACAGAGAGACAGAGCCTTTCATCTCAATGACCACATCCGCTACAGGTCACTTCGCAACCGAGTCATCCGCGAAATACACACTGCAAAGAAGTCCCACTACCCAACCAAATTACAACACCTGAAGCAGACCAACATCAGTCAATGGTATGGTAAGCTTAAAGAACTCTGTGGACTAAACAATAAGACACACCCCCTCCCCTTCCTTAGCCATCTCACTAATGTTGACGCAGCTGAGCAAACAAATAACCATTTCGCTACTATATGCCAGACGCTCCCACGGCTTGACACAACCACTCTCCCTGCTTACCTACCAGCCCCCCTTCCCACTGACTTAGTAGAAGAATTTGACGTAGCAAAACGCCTGGACAAACAAAAATTAAAACGCTCTACCACCCCCATTGACTTACCAATGAAACTCTTCAAGGAGTTCTCCCCGGAGCTTGCTACACCCCTCTGCTCCATCATCAATGCTTCTCTCAGTCAAACCAGAAGCCCAGCTGACTGGAAGACCTCTTATGTATCACCAGTCCCCAAGTCAACCAGCCCACAATCCTTAAATCAGCTACGACCTATTGCAATCACCCCAATACCCAGCCTAATCTGTGAAAGTTTTGTGTTCGATTGGGCTTATGCTGATATTGCAGGAGTCGTAGACCCTCAGCAATTTGGCAACATGAAAACTTCCTCCACCACCCACTGTTTTGTCAGCTTTCTCGATTACATATACCGCCATCTCGAGAAACGAAAAACGTCTGTAGCTGTCGCCTTCATTGATTTCACTAAAGCGTTCGACCTAGTCGACCACAATATAATCATCAACAAAGCTATTGACCTCGGGCTTCGGAGAAGTCTCATACCATGGCTTACAGACTTCCTCAGTGACCGACGCCAAGCTGTACGCTTCCGAGGGGCTGTCTCCACCTTTCAGTCACTCACCTGTGGCGTCCCCCAAGGCACCAAGATGGGACCACTCTGCTTCCTTATGCTCATCAATGATGCCCTAAGAGAAACCCCTGCTCACTGGAAATATGTCGACGACTCCATCATTGGGATCAGCGTCAACAATTCTGCTCCCAACTATACCGCCCTTCAGGATTTATTGAACAGTCTCCAAAACTGGGCCACCAACAACCATGTCACCATCAACCATACCAAGACCATGGTTATGCACATCAACCTCTCCTCCGACATTGTCCCACCTCCTTCCATTACTCTAGGTCCGAACACACTCCAGGTTGTAGATTCCACGAAGCTCCTCGGCGTCACCATAGACAACAAACTAAATTGGAAACCACACGTCAGTGAAGTTGTCAAATCCTCCAGTTTCCGTCTCCACCTCCTCCGCCGACTCAAGTCCCTCGGAGTTCCTGCACACGAGCTCCTCAGTGTTTACACAACATTCATACTTCCCAAGCTCACCTATGCCTCCCCCACCTGGTCTTCCTCCCTAAATGCCACACAACGTAAACACCTAGAAAAAGTGCAAAAGAGGGCATGCAAGATTATTCTCTCCCCTTCCTACTCCACATATCAAGAAGCGCTCAACACACTGACCCTTTCGACTCACTGACCATCACCACGACCTCATCTGCAAATTTGGTAAGAAGCTTCTACACCATCCCCGACACCGGCTCCTACTACCACCTGAGATCCCTTGTCCGAGAATTGCTGTTCGACACCACAACCGCATCCAGCCCATACGTGCACGAACTGATCGCTATAAGAACAGCCCCATCCCAACCATTGTAAAAATTATCAATAACTTGTAATAAATCAGTGTATTCACTCCCAGTAAACACTGCTCCTTACACTGTCACTATGTTGAAATGAACTGTAGTCTGAGCTTTTCCCCATCTAAGTTATTATATGTCTTATTTGTGTCACTTATGTTACTTGTATATTATTTGTAATTCGTAACCCATTCCCCAAATATGTAACTGTATATTTTCAGCCTTCTGGCTGCCAAGCTCTTTCAATAAACCGTTAATTACTATTATTATTATTATTATTATTATTATTAAGACACACACAGACACATAGTAATGGAGACACAAGATACACATACAGACGCAGAGACAAGACACACATGCAGACACAGAGACAAGACACACATACAGACACAAGACACACATGCAGACACAGACACAACATAAAAACATAAGAAAATAAGAATGGAGGAAACTGCAGCGGGCCTATTGGCCCATACTGGGCAGTCCCATTTACACCCAACCCCTATTGCTCATATAAGCATCCAACTTATGTTTGAAGCTGTCCAGCGTATTCGAGTTAATGATGATATTTGGTAACTTGTTCCATTCATCCACTACTCTGTTTCCAAACCAGTGTTTACCTATTTCGCGCCTAAATCTAAATCTGTCTAATTTAAAACCATTGTTAGGAGTTCGCTCCTGGTTGGATAGTTTGAGTACCTTTGTAATGTCCCCTTTGTTTGGCCCTGACTTCCATTTATACACCTCTATCATGTCGTCCATCGCTCTGCATCTCACGAGGGAGTGCAAATTAAGATGCTTTTACCTGTCTCTGTACTCAAGGTTCCTGATGTCTAGTCATTCTCCTCTGGATTCATTCCAAGGATTCTATATCCATTCTGTAATTGGGTGAACAGAACTGAACTGCGTAATCCATGTGAGGTTTCACAAGCGCAAGATATAATCTTAAGATGACCTCGCTAGTCTTGTAACTAACACTCCTTTGTATGAACCCAAGTATTTTATTAGCCTTGTTTCGAGCAAAAACACAATGTTTACTTGGCTTAAGATTCCTACTTATCATTACTCCTAAATCTCTCTCACAGTCGGATTTCACAATGGTATCTTTGTTCACCTGGTATCTGGTTTCCATGTTTACATCTCCTATACTGAGTACTTTACATTTGTCCACATTGAATTTCATTTGCCATTTCTCAGAAAATTCGAAAAATTTGTTTAGATCTTCATGTAGTTTTGCAGAGGCCTTGTCAGATTTAATTACAGTTCCTATTTTAGAGTCATCAGCAAATATACTTATGTTGCTTATGTTACTTATGTTGCCGATATCTATGTCGTTTATGTCTATAATAAATAATAATGGTCCAAGTACTGAGCCTTGGGAAACTCCACTAGTGACGTTGCTCCAATGGGATTTAGGGCCGTTAATGCTCACTCGCTGTTTCCTGTCCTTTAACCACACCCTAATCCATTTTAGAATGTTACCTTTAATGCCATGTGCTTCTACCTTTCATATTAGTCTTTCGTGGGGGACTCTGTCGAAGGCTTTGCTAAAGTCGAGATATACCACATCATAATTGTGCCCCTCGTCCACCGATTCGAAAACTGATGAAAAGAATGTTAATAGATTAGTTAGACATGAACGCCCGCTTGTGAAGCTATGCTGGGAATAATTGATCAATTTGTGCTTCTCCAGGTGATTTCGAATAGAGTTTGAAATGATTGCTTCCAGTAATTTGCCTACAATTGATGTTAGACTGATTGGACGGTAGTTAGAGGATAGTGATCTATCCCCCTTCTTGAAAATCGGTATTACATTCTCCATCCTCCAGGATTCTGGTACTACACCTGCTTTTAAGGACATGTTAAACAACTTTGCTAAGGGCATACTAAGCTCATCCTTACATTCCTTTAATACTCTGGCAAATATCTCATCGGGACCTGGTGACTTATTAGGGTTTAGTTTGTCTATTTGCTTATTAACATCGTTACTAGTCACTACTATCTCGCTTAATTTGTTTTCTTCACTATCTCTGAATAGAGTCGGTGCCTCGGGTATCATGTTTAAATTTTCGGTGGTGAAAACTGTAGAAAAAAATTTATTTAGATTATTGCTCATTTCTCCGTCGTTATCAGTGAGCTCGCAGGCATCTGACTGTATTGGCCCAATCTTTTCTCGTGTTTTAGTTTGGTACATTTGAAAGAATTCCTTGGGGTTTGTCTTTACCTCCCTTGCTATCCTACGCTCATTATTCCTCTTTGCTTTCCTTATCTCGGTCTTAACCCTACAGGCCAATACCTTATAATAATCCTGGAGATAATTTTCGCCACGATTTATCCTCCTACCTATAGCCTTCCTTTGACCAATAATGTTTTTTAAATAATCATTTATCCATTTAGGGCCATTGTTGATTGATCTCAGTTTTTTGTATGGTATGTTCTGCCTTTGTGCATTAAGGAACTCATTATTTAAATTGTCGTGGAACTCGGCAACCTCAGATCTCGTTATGGGGTCGGTTTCAACCATCAGGTCCGTGTAGTTCACCCCCAAGAGTGACAACCCTTCTCTCAACTGCCTCTTCAAACTATCAAAGTTTGCCCTTCTGAAATCTGGGACTTTTGTGGAATTTTCCTTACAGCTGCTCTGAAAATCTAACTGGAATCTAATTTCTTTGTGATCGCTGTTTGCAAGTTCGTTCCCTACCCCGACATTACTAATGAGGTTTTCTCTGTTCAACAGAGCTAAATCGCGTATATTATTACCCCAGGTGGGTTCAGTTATATGTTGACATATGAAACAGTCCTGGATCGTTTCAAGGAAATCCTCTGATTCCGAGTTGCCCGTTAGGTCAATCCAATCTATTTGGCCAAGGTTAAAGTTGCCTACTATACAGACTTTGTTGTGTATGGAAGCCCTGCGCATTTCGTCCCAGATAAGTCGCTCATGAACTCTATCAAGATTGGGAGGTCTATATATTACTCCTGTGATTAATTTATCCCTACCGTCGATTAATTCTATCTAAATTGTTTCTGTATTCCGCTCATTTTTTATTTGCTTATTTATTTCACACTTCAGATTATCCCTGACATAGATTGCTACTCCTCATCCTTTCCTAATCTGCCTATCGGTATGGAATAATCTGTAACCTGCAATTTGGTATTTGACAGGTAACTCACGTGAGCCTAGGTTGATCCATGTTTCAGCGAATGCTATTATATCGATTTTTTTCGGTACATACCAAGGCCCTAATAGCATCCACTTTGTTTCTATTGTTCGCGTAGACACATACAGACACAGACACAAGACACATATACAGACACAGACACAAGACACACACATACAGACACACAGACACAAGACATATACAGACACAGACACAGACACAAGACACACACAGACACAAGACAAGTCCCTCAGCCTTAATAGGGTAAGGTCGTGTGTAGTAGGCGCTGCCCGCTAACCCGGCCTTGGTCTCTTGACCATGGAGACAGCTGCCAGCCCCGTCTGTCGGGCCCTCCCCTACCCCATCTCCCCCTTCCCATCTGGATGTATCAACATCCTCACACCAACAGTACAGTGCAAAGATTGACGATCAACCCACAAGTAATATACAAAAGTGGCAATTTCAACTCGAAGGAAAAGCACAAAAACACAGCAATACAGAGTGTAGCTGGATCTGACCTAACCGGACCTGACCTCACGGCTTCACCTGACCTAACCTGAAGGATAAGAACATAAGAACATAAGAACATAAGAATGGAGGAAACTGCAGCGGGCCTATTGGCCTATACTGGGCAGTCCCATTTACACCCAACCCCTATTGCTCATATGAGCATCCAACCTATGTTTGAAGCAATCCAGCGTATTCGAGTTAATGATGATATTTGGTAACTTACTCCATTCATCCACTACTCTGTTACCAAACCAGTGTTTACCTATTTCGCGCCTAAATCTAAATCTGTCTAATTTAAAACCATTGTTACGAGTTCGCTCCTGGTTGGATAGTTTGAGTACCTTTGTAATGTCCCCTTTGTTTAGCCCTGACTTCCATTTATACACCTCTATTATATCGTCTCTCACTCTACGCCTCTCGAGGGAGTGCAAATTAAGATGCTTTAACCTGTCTCTGTACTCAAGGTTCCTAATGCCCGGGATTAGACCTTGTCATTCTCCTCTGAATTCATTCCAAGGATTCTATATCCATTCTGTAATAAGGTGACCAGAATTGAACTGAGCAATCCAAGTGAGGTCTCACAAGCGCAAAATATAGTTTTAGGATGACCTCGCTAGTCTTGTAACTAACACTCCTTTGTATGAACCCAGTACTTTATTAGCCTTGTTTCGAGCAAATACACATTGTTTACTTGGCTTAAGGTTTCTACTTATCATTACTCCTAAATCTCTCTCGCAGTCGGATTTCTCAATGGCACCGTTGTTCATCTGGTAACTGGTTTCACTATTTACATCTCCTATACTGAGTACTTTACATTTGTCCACATTGAATTTCATCTGCCATTTTTCAGACCTTTAGAAAAATTTGTTTAGATCTTCCTGTAGTTTTGCGGAGGCCTCGTCAGATATAATTACACTTCCTATTTTAGTGTCATCAGCAAATTTACTTATGTTGCTTATGTTACTTAAATTGCCGATATCTATGTGGTTTATGTATATAATAAATAATAATGGTCCAAGTACTGAACCTTGGGGAACTCCACTAGTGACGTTGCTCCAATGGGATTTAGTGCCGTTAATGCTCACTCGCTTTTTTCTGTCCTGGTACCACACCAAAATCCATTTTAGAATGTTACCTTTAATGACATGTGCTTCTACCTTTCTAATTTGTCTTTCGTGGGGGACTCTGTCAAAGGCTTTGCTAAAGTCGAGATATGCCACATCATAATTGTGCCCCTCGTCCACCGATTCGAAAACTGATGAAAAGAATGTTAATAGATTAGTTAGACAAGAAGGCCCACTTGTGAAGCCATGCTGGAAATCATTGATCAATCGGTGCTTCTCCAGGTGATTTCGAATAGAGTTTGAAATGATTGCTACCAGTAATTTGCCTACTATTTGATGTTTGACTGATTGGGCGGTAGTTAGAGGATAGTGGTCTATCCCCCTTCTTGAAAATCGGTATTACATTCTCTATCCTCCAGGATTCTGGTACTACACCTGTTTTTAAGGACATGTTAAACAACTTTTCTAAGGGCATACTAAGCTCTTCCTTACATTCCTTTTATACTCTGGCAAATATCTCATCGGGACTAGGTGACTTATTAGGCTTTAGTTTGTCTATTTGCTTACTAACATCGTTACTAGTCACTACTATCTCGCTTAATTTGTTTTCTTCACTATCTCTGAATAGAGTCGGTGCCTCGGGTATCATGTTTAAATTTTCGGTGGTGAAAACTGATGAAAAATATTTATTCAGATTATTGCTAATTTCTCAGTCATTATCAGTTAGCTCGCGGGTATCTGACCGTATTGGTCCAATCTTTTCTCGTGTATTAATTTGATACATTTGGTAGAATCCTTGGGGGTTTGTCTTCGCTTCCCTTGCTATCCTTACCTCATTAGTCCTCTTGGCTTTCCTTTTCTCGGTTTTAACCCTACTCACCAATACCTTATAATAATCCCGGAGGTAAATTTCGCCACGATTTATCCTTCTACCGATAGCCTTCCTTTTGCCAATAATGTTCTTTAAATAAATATTGATCCATTTAGGGTCAATGTTGTCTGATCTGAGTTTTTTGTATGGTATGTTCTAACTTTGTGCATTAAGTAACTCATTATTTAAATTGTCGTGGAACTCGGCAATCTAAGCTCTCGTTATCAGGTTGGTGTCGACCGTCATGTTCGCGGGTGGTGTGAGTTCGGTGTGAGTCACCCCCAGGTGTGATACCCCTTCCCTCAACTGCCTCTTCAAACTATCAAAGTTTGCCCTTCTGAAACCTGGGACTTTGGTGGGATTTTCCTTTCGTCCGCCCTGAAAATCTAACTGGAATCTAATTTCTTTGTGATCGCTGTTTGCAAGTTCGTTCCCTACCTCGACATTGCTGATGAGGTTTTCTCTGTTCGACAGAACTATATCGAGTATATTATTACCCCGGGTAGCTTCGGTTATAAGTTGACTTAGGAAACAATCCTGGATCGTTTCGAGAAAATCCTCTGATTCTGAGTTACCCCTAAGGTCAGTCCAATCTATTTGGCCAAGGTTAAAGTCGCCTACTATACAGACTTTGTTGTGTATGGAAGCCCTGCGCAGTTCATCCCAGATAAGTCGCTCATTAACTCTATCAAGATTGGGAGGTCTATATATTACTCCTGTGATTAATTTTCCCTACCGTCGATTAATTTTATCCAAATTGTTTCTGTATTCCGCTCAGTTTTTATTTCCTTGTTTATTTCACACTTCAGGTTATCCCTGACATAGACTGCCACTCAGCCTCCTTTCCTGGTCTGCCTATCAGTATGGAACAATTTGTAACCTGCGATTTGGTATTTGGTATTCGATTTTTTTCGGTACATACCAAAGCCCTAATATCATCCATTTTGTTTCTCATACTTCTACTGTTCGCGTAGTAGACATTTAAGTTAGTCGTGTTCTGAGTCCTTCCTTTACCGCGTTTAGGTCTTGACTCGCTGTCTAATTTAGCTTTGTCATCATTCCTAACACTATTTCCCTGTATCCTTTTACTTTGTTTACCCCCTCCCACGACAGTCTCCTCCACCCCCGTGCCCATATGTTCCCCTAGTAGTTTACAGACTTCGATATCTTTTGAACTGCCCCCTCTAGAGACCCCGCCAGGGTTGCCACCCCATCCCTAGACAGGTGCACCCCATCCCTAGCATATAGGTCCCTTCTGCCGTAGAAGTTGTCCCAGTTGTCAATGAATGGGACTGATATTGACTTGCAATATCTGTGAAAAAGGTCGTTGACACCAACTGCCCTTGACAACCATTCACTGCCAACTCTCCTTCTAGGCAGGACACGGCATATGATAGGGATCTCTCCCTTAGTCCTAATACAATCTATAGCTGCCTTGAACTTGTCAAGAAGCTCCTCGCTCCTACACCGGCCAATATCATTGTCGCCTGCACTGAGGTAGATAATGGGTTTGTTCCCATTACCAGACAAGATATTGTCCATCCTGTCAATTATATCCCCCACCCCAGCTCCTGGCAAACACACCCTCATCCTATTTTTGTTTTCCACAAAAAGCCCTGTCCAAGTACCTTACCTGTGAGTCATCAACAATTAAAGTTTCTATACCTTCTTTGTCAGCCCTGTCCCTGACTGTACTAACGTCCAATTCGTCTATCAAGGGACTGAACGAGTTGGTACACTAAGCTGTTGATGACGTTGTTGACGTATCCTTGGTGTGTTTTTTCATCACCAGTTTGGTATTCCCTCTCCTCACAACCTTCCATTCTCACGAGTTTTCGTCAGACACTGGCTTTCCTTGTCATGCTTCTTCCTTCATCCTCGCCATCTCTTCCCTTAATTTCAGGTTCTCCAACGTGGCCCTCTCTAATTCTTCCTTGGCCCTCTCCAGCTCGGCCAACACACTCACACACCCCAGACCACACATAGCACTGGCCATATCTGATAATTATCCCTCCGGAGCTAACCCTGCCGTGACCTTTCCCCTAGTGAGGTCAGAACACAACTGGAGCACACCTGCATTGCCCCAAGCTACTGTCCTGGCCACGTGGCCACACACCTGCCCAACCGCATCCAGCCCATACGAGCACTTATGTTACTTATACATCATTTGTAAATTAAGAAACCCATTCCCCAATTATGTAATTGTATATTTTCAGCCTACCGGCTGCCATGCACTTTCAATAAACCGTTAATTATTAAGACACACACACACACACACACACACACAGACACAGACACACACACACAGACACAAGACACACACAGACACATAGCAATAGAGACACAAGACACACACAGACACAGACACAAGACACACACACAGACACAGACACAAGACACACATACACAGACATAAGACATGCATACAGACACAGACACAAGAGACACATACAGACACAGACACAAGACACACACACAGACACATAGTAATAGACACAAGACACACATACACAGACACAAGACACACATACACAGACATAAGACATGCATACAGACACAGACACAAGACACACATATAGACACAGACACAAGACACACACAGATACATAGTAAAAGAGACACAAGACACACACATACAGAGACAGACGCAAGACACACACATACAGAGACAGACACAAGACACACACATACAGAGACAGACACACAAAGTCTAATAATCACTAACCTGTTGCACATGAGTCAAATTAATTTCCTTTTCTCAATAGTGTGAAACAATCTCAAACTTCCGTGTCTTGGGGACACACACACACACACACATGCTTCGTAGACTTTAAGAGAAAATTGCGTAACTTGGAAATTCTATTGAAGAGAGAGACTGTAAACTCCGAGGGAAAAAACAAGACGCGGAACCTCAGGCGCCAGAGTTGCTAATTACTTACTTTTGGCCACTGTTTTTGTTTGTCAGCGCCATCTATTGAGCAGAGGGACTACTACAATAGATGCTTTGTTTTGACGAACTGAACTCTGTTCATGGTATTTATGGTTATGTGGCTGTCAATTAAACACGAGTTGCTGGAGCGAAAATTTATAATATCTATGAGAGAGAGAGAGAGAGAGAGAGAGAGAGAGAGAGAGAGAATATTTTTTTAAAATATGTTTTTCAACTCATTTTCTCCAATTCAAATTTTCTTCTCGTTATATTAATGTAAATTTTACTGAAATAAACTAATGCAATGGATAAACAGTGTGTGTGTGTGTGTGTGTGTGTGTGTGTGTGGGTCCAAGTAGAGTACATTGGATACATACTATAAGCAAACATACAAACTCTCCGCGTTACTCGGCGCCCAACACATTACTTGAAATTATATCATTTTGTGTTTACTTTTGTATAATTTTCGTGCACTGTTGCTATACACTAAGGTGGTTCGTGCACTGTTGTTATACACTAAGGTGGTTCGTGCACTGTTGTTATACACTAAGATGGTTCGTGCACTGTTGTTATACACTAAGATGGTTCGTGCACTGTTGTTATACACTAAGGTGGTTCGTGCACTGTTGTTATACACTAAGATGGTTCGTACACTGTTGTTATACACTAAGGTGGTTCGTGCACTGTTTTTATACACTAAGATGGTTCGTGCACTGTTGTTATACACTAAGATGGCTCGTGCACTGTTGTTATACACTAAGGTGGTTCGTGCACTGTTGTTATACACTAAGATGGTTCGTGCACTGTTGTTATACACTAAGGTGGTTCGTGCACTGTTGTTATACACTAAGGTGGTTCGTGCACTGTTGTTATACACAAAGATGGTTCGTGCACTGTTGTTACACACTAAGATGGTTCGTGCACTGTTGTTATACACTAAGGTAGTTCGTGCACTGTTGTTATACAATAAGATGGTTCGTACACTGTTGTTATATACTAAGATGGTTCGTGCACTGTGGTTATACACTAAGGTGGTTCGTGCACTGTTCTTATACACTAAGGTGGTTCGTGCACTGTTGTTATACTCTAAGGTGGTTCGTGCAACGTTGTTATACAATAAGGTGCTTCGTGCACTGTTGTTATACAATAAGGTGCTTCGTGCACTGTTGTTATACACTAAGGTGGCTCGTGCACTGTTGTTATACACTAAGATGGTTCGTGCACTGTTGTTATACACTAAAATGGCTCGTGCACTGTTGTTATACACTAAGGTGGTTCGTGCACTGTTGTTATACACTAAGATGGTTCGTGCACTGTTGTTATACACTAAGGTAGTTCGTGCACTGTTGTTATACACTAAGATGGTTCGTGCACTGTTGTTATATACTAAGATGGTTAGTGCACTGTGGTTATACACTAAGGTGGTTCGTGCACTGTTGTTATACACTAAGGTGGTTCGTGCACTGTTATACAATAAGGTGGTTCGTGCACTGTTGTTATACACTAAGGTGGTTCGTGCACTGTTGTTATACACTAAGGTGGTTCGTGCACTGTTGTTATACACTAAGATGGTTCGTGCACTGTTCTTATACACTAAGATGGTTCGTGCACTGTTCTTATACACAAAGTTGGTTCGTGCACTGTTGTTATACACTAAGATGGTTCGTGCACTGTTGTTATACACTAAGATGGTTCGTGCACTGTTGTTATACACTAAGGTGGTTCGTGCACTGTTGTTATACACTAAGATGGTTCGTGCACTGTTGTTATACACTAAGGTGGTTCGTGCACTGTTGTTATACATTAAGGTGCTTCGTGCACTGTTGTTATGCACTAAGGTGGTTCGTGCACTGTTGTTCTACACTAAGAAGGTTCGTGCACTGTTGTTATACACTAAGATGGTTCGTGCACTGTTGTTATACACTAAGATGGTTCGTGCACTGTTGTTATACACTAAGATGGTTCGTGCACTGTTGTTATATATTAAGATGGTTCGTGCACTGTTGTTATACACTAAGATGGTTCGTGCACTGTTGTTATACACTAAGATGGTTCGTGCACTGTTGTTATACCAAACATATATCACAATAGGTAATGGACAACAGTTTGTACGGCTGGATATATCCTAAATCATGTACTGTATATAACTGATAAAATAGCCCAGTAAAAATTAACATAAATTTGGCTGAACACAGACATTTAGTTTAACGGCTTTATTTTAATATTTTATGATTGGTATATACTGTAAGTCAGAGCATATTAAAAAAAATTCAACCTTGTGGAAGTTCCTCTTTTCGGACATAATTCAAAATGGCAGCCACCCAAAAAGACGTACCCGATAAATACAGAACCATCAATAACTTGTCAACTATTCTAGCTTGATATTAAATTTTAGTACAAAACTTTATGTTTTTAACCTTGAAGAATTCAATAAAACCACCAGAAAGTAGGTGACAGGTATGTATTATCAGAAAAGTGTAGATTTTCATCAAATTATATAAAAAATCACTGCAGTTTGTGATGGGAACTTGTTAGTCAGCTCGCTCAAGGAACGAGTTATTCATTGTTTATTCTTTTTCATCTTACCTGTGTTATGTTATGTTTGAATTATGTTTGTTTGTGATATGTATCGTTGTAGGTTATATAGTATTTTCTTGTATTGTAAATTATGTATTATTTGTGAGTAATAAACAACCTGGCAACTCTGTGAGGTTAGTTGGTCAATGACTCCCTCCCTGGCTTCTTGACGTGCTGTTGCTCCCTGCACTGTGTACCGTATCTGGTGTCTCTGAGGGTTTTGTGTTTGTGCTACTGAGTGGTCACCTTTGTGTATATGGATTAGGATTATAATTATAATTTATATTATGAAAGGTAACTCTTATTCCATGTGGTAATTGCAGGATTAGAGGTTCTTGTCTTTTTGTACCTGGTGTTGTTTCTCAGTTGTTCGTCGATGTAATTTCATTTTCTTTCTTTGTATATAGTGTAAATAAGTTTAATACTTATTATATTATGTTTTGTTTTTGCGGGGAATAGCCCACCCGGGCACAGGTCACTGACCCACATCAGGCCCGTGGGGCGAAAAAAAAAAAAAATATATATATAATAATAATAACAACCGCCGCCGCCGCCGCCGCCGCCGCCGCCGCCGCCACCAACAACAACAACAACAACAATAATAATAATAATAATAATTAATGAAAATTAATAAAAAAAGAAAATAATAATAAAAAATAATAAAATACAAAAAATAATGCCGATTCCTTTGTTTTCAGTTTGATTTCACAATATTACTGACAAAGAGTCAGTTCGAACAAAATGGATACTTACAGTCTTCATTATTGCCCAGTACAGTGAGGCACTGAGATCCTTGACCAACACATTCACTGGGACCCGGTCAGAACAGCACAGAGATGAATGCCAGTATTATGAAACGTGATGGTGAGCACCCCAAGGCATTTCTACGCTTCCTAAGGAAACACATCCCTCTCAACATTAAGGATGACCATCATCTAGTGAATATTGCAACTGGAGTTATTGCAGATGAGCGGGTCAATGTTAATACAGCATTGCATAGTGGGGAGGCCATCGAAGAAAGATTGACAGGAATGACATTTTCTACCAGAGACTTATGGCTACAAGCTACAGTCAAGGCCAACCTACAGCAGCAACCTTCACCTACGAGCTGTCAGCAGTTGTCCCTTCTTTATTTTTTGATGACGGAAGAATGACGACTACACCAAAGTCATATCTGTCAAAATTCATCACAGACCTGGATCCTGATATTATATGTGAAATCAGTAAGCCAAAAATAGCGGTAATTGATGGATGTGCTTTACTACAGTCAGTATTGGTTTGTTATGTGATGGTTATGTGCAGTCTGTGATGCGCAAGAAGAGTCCTGGTCTACCTGCATATGTTATATTGATTGCTATACAGTCAGGACAACCAAAGATCAGACACAGAAGCGGCGTCGACAGAATAAATCTTGAACCCCACATCTCCCATTCCATCTAACAAACCAACTTCCTTGCAAACAGGTACAGCAAACAGGAGTTGATCAGGCTCTAGAGGACACAGGTATTGAGGTGAAGCATGCTGATGTTATCATTGTTCGCAAAGCACTTGATGAATCAGTTATTAGTAATACACCCGTTAAGGTAGTAGTTGACGACACCCATATACTAGTCTTTCTCTTTCATCAGGCAACGTCAGAAATTTACATGGAAACCAAGCAGCATACACTCTCTATAAATGTGGCTAGAAAGGTGATGGGTCGTGAAATGTGCATGTGCCTACTATTTGTACATGCCATGTCAGGTAGTGACACCACATAAGTTTTGGGGGATCGGCAAGGTGAAACTCCTCATGTCATGCCAAATGCTAAGGTCTGATGTGCTTGTGTTTGGAGAAGATAACGCCACAGCTGAAAGTATTTTTGATGCAGGGAAGCAATATGTATCATCTCTATAGTAATCTTAAAGTAGTGACACCTGTAAATGAGCCCCGGTTCCTCTACATTACGTCCTCCACAGGATATGTCCCAATAGAGAGGGTATCCTCAACTGAAAGGTCGTGCCAATTCCATTGTCTAAGGGTTCATTTACAAATAAGTACCTGACGTAATCTAAGAACAGTTCTCAACTTTGAAGGCTATGGGTACAAGCCTCAGTCAGATGGATCAATCACCCCAATAATGACAGACAAGCCATTAGCAACATCAAATGTGTTTCATGCAGTTGTTCAAAGAAATGTCTGCCTTGCACAGTCCATTGTAAATGTCGTGGCCAATGTGGTAATTGTGCAAACAATACGTACCATTATTAAAGCAAATTAGAGGAGAGGCAGCATATTAATCTTCCCTAGTGCCTAGCTCAATCTGTTACTTGTGAATAAAAGTGAAAAGTCACAAAGCTTCTCATAAATTACCTTGAAACTGACAATGGAAAAATTAAGTGTGGAATTCGGGGCCTCCAATTTTTGCTTCAGCATAATACTATTCAACACATAATATATCCTCTATTCATTGTTGTGTATGAGTAAGTTTTTGATCTTTATGTTGGGATTGAAAATATTATTACTGTTGATGATTAGCGGCTGGTAAGCTGAAGTTGTATGTTACTTTTGATGAACATGTCAACAAGATTTATTATTTGAATTTCTTATAAGTTGATTTATATGACTTAAAAATTGTGTCGTCATGAAGTTGGAGGTTTTATTTTATTATTTACACACATACACACCTGTACACATATCAGCTAATAATGAGGGAGCCTAGATTGACTTAGTGTGAAAATGCATACATTTACAGCGGTATTTTATAGTTTATAGAAAATATTCTAATTGTCTATGATGAATGCAATCTATCTTCTTTTTCATTGTTTTATTTAATTCCTCATGCTTAAAAAGGTATATTTTGATACCAAAATGAAGTTACTTGCTTAAGTAGTAAAAAAAAATATTGATTAATGTATATATTTCTCACTTCGGGTGGCGGCCTTATTTAATTTCGCTGTTATACTAAATGCCTGAGTCTCCGTCAGTTTTTATTGGCCTAAAACTCGATAAGAGTCGATATAAATATGCGCAGTCCGGGGGATGGGGGGGGGGGGGGGTAAAACGCTCAGGTAACAGCTATTGGACTTCGCGGCCACATTGACCGTGACGGGGTGATCAGCTGCCAGAGTGACAGATCAGCTGGACATTTGAATCGTACCGCCATTATGGTAGAGCTCACATTAGAATACTATGACACTCAAATTAACTATACGTCCTCCATCATTGGCCAAGATTATCGTTCATTTGCACCAAATTTCTTGATATTTGATGTCTTGATAACAGAGGATGAAAATGCTGCGATTTCCTCCATTCTTATGGTCAATGTTCTTGTAACAATTAAAATATCAACAATAACATCATCAGCATTAAAATCAACAAAAACAACAATAACAGCAATGGGAGTAGAAAATATTCAGTTAACAGTCATATCTCAGCGATGGTGACATTCCAAGCTATCAGAAAACACTTACCACCTCTCCCCCCTCCCTCCCTCTCTCCAGTTAAATCTCCTTTCCTCTCCCCACTCATAATAACAGTCCACTGCCCTCCTCTCCCTTCCTTCCTCTTCCCAACACAATATCCCCTTCCCCTCCTCTCCCCAACAAACCATCACCCCCTCCCCTCACTTTCCCTCCCCAACACAATACCTCCCATCCTCCCCAGACAACAATACCCATCTCCACTCCCCTTCTCTCAACACAACACCCCCTTCCATTCTCTCCCCAACACAACATCCCTCTCCCCTACTCTCCTCAACTTAACACCCCCTCTCCCCTCCCCAACACATCACCTCCTTCTTTCCTCCCCAACACATCACCTCTTCCCTTCCACCTCACCACATCACCCGCCCTCCCTTCCTCCCCAGCACATCACTTCCACAACACATCATCCGGCTCCCCCACCCCCCCTTAATTTACGGTATAGGGTATAGGGCTTTAACAATGTTATTCTTATAAGTTATTCCCAGCCGACCAGAGCCTTGCCGCTGAGCCGCCTAGAGCCAGAAGGCTTTAGTATTAAGCCTGAGAGGGGTCACCACCCCAATCCCCCCCCCCCCCCGCAGCCGCCATCAACCCCCTACTGCCGCCACCGCCAACACCCTAGATCCCCCACCATTTCTATTCCCCGCCGTCGCTACTACTACCACCAACACCACCGCCCCACCACTACACCCCCGCCACCCCCACCAGCACCACTACTATCATTATTCACCACCTCCAGCACCACTACTACCACCACCCTCATCCCTCCACCCTCCCCCTGGGGAGGAGACAGTCGTGTAACAATTACGGGAAGCTTCAGTGAGTTGGGGTTTGGCGGCCCCCATGTGTCCGAGCTCTCTCTCTCTCTCTCTCTCTCTCTCGTTATTACTACTGCTGAGTCTCCACTACTGTTACATGTACTGACTGTTATTATAATTATTACATCCACCTTTGCTAACTTACAGAAAACATAGATGTGTTTATTGCTGTTTTTAGGTTAGGTTAGGTTAGGTGAGAATCAATGGGTTTACTATTTCAAAATTGCCTATAAAAAGATGAAATTAAAACACTTGCATTCTGTGAGATCCTTGTGCCTGTGTTTAGCCTTACTCACTCACTCACTCACTCACTCACTAACCCACTATGAACTCTCTTGCTAACTCACTGGTATACAAAGGTGAGATTTTCCCTCTAGGTACTGTCGCGGCTCTGTTGGGCGTCTGATCAACTCGGAGCTCAAATCACATTTATAAGCAACTGCATCACTCATGTGTAATTATCGTAAGACCTTAAGAAAAACAAAAGACAAACGTTCTTCCACCGTCTTACGACATTTTCAGGAAGGTTAAATTACAAAAAAATTATAAAATAAAATCTAATTTTGTGATTTAATTCTTGTCATTTTTTTAAGAAGTTCTAAGAATTTCATTAATGACTTCAAGACCCTATTGAGTTCCTGTACTGGGAATTAGGAAGGCGGTGTGAAGCTGTGAACTTGCTCTAGGAATTTAGTGAAGACGTTGTGTGGGGATGATTTCTTCCACGGAGTTTTAAAAATGTTCTCGGAGACCTGAAGTCGAAGTTGACTATTTATGCTGAGGTGGACGACAACTTTCCGTGTTTATTGACGTGTAGTCGTGGCGGTATTTGGGGGTGGGGGGGGGGGAGTCGTGAAGGTACTGTTGGAGGAGAGAGTCGTGGTAGTACTGTCAGGGGGAGAGAGTCGTGGTGGTACTATCGGTGAGAGAGTCGTGGCGGTACTGTCGGGGGAGAGAGTCGTGGCGGTACTGTCGGGGGAGAGAGTTGTGGCGGTACTGTCGGGGGAGAGAGACGTGGCGGTACTGTCGGCGGAGAGAGTCGTGGCGGTACAGTCGGGGGAGAGAGTCGTGGCGGTACTGTCGGGGGAGAGGGTCGTGGCGGTACTGTCGGGGGAGAGAGTCGTAGAGGTACTGTCGGGGGAGAGAGTCGTGGCGGTACTGTCGGGGGAGAGAGACGTGGCGGTACAGTCGGGGGAGAGAGTCGTGGCGGTACTGTCGGGGGAGAGAGTCGTGGCGGTACTGTCGGGGAGAGAGTCGTAGAGGTACTGTCGGGGGAGAGAGTCGTGGCGGTACTGTCGGGGGAGAGAGTTGTGGCGGTACTGTCGGGGGAGAGACACGTGGCGGTACTGTCGGCGGAGAGAGTCGTGGCGGTACTGTCGGCGGAGAGAGTCGTGGCGGTGCTGTCGGGGAAGAGAGTCGTGGCGGTACTGTCGGGGGAGAGAGTCGTGGCGGTACTGTCGGGGGAGAGAGTCGTGGCGGTACTGTCGGGGGAGAGAGTCGTGGGGGTACTGTCGGGGGAGAGATTCGTGGCGGTACTGTCGGGGGAGAGAGTCGTGGCGGTACTGTCGGAGGATCTATGTTTAAATTGTGTTTCTACAATTACTACTGCTTCTACAATCGCTGCAACCAACCTACATACTACATCCACACCTACTTTAAAAACTACTAAAACCACTGCAACTACCACTACCACAACAACACACATTACAACCACATAAAAAACCATAACAACTCCCACCATAACAACCACCATCAAAACAACAACCAGTACCACAACAACAACCGCTACCACAACAACACAGTAAAGCCACATCAACAACCACCACCACAACATCAATCACCACCACAACAATACACTACAGCCACATCAACAATCTCCACAACTCCCACCACAACAACTACCAAAAACCACCACCAAAACAGCAACCGCCACCACCACAGCAACCGCCACCACCACAACAACCGCCACCACAACAACAACCGCCAAAACAACAACAATACCAACAACAATAGCCATCAGCACAACTACCATCTTACCTGTCATCTCATCTGGGTAAGTTAGAAAGACTATTGCCATCTTGTGAAAAATGTTCATTAATGACCAACTTCTCTCTCTTAACTACACCCCAATCTTATTCAGTATGGTGTAACTCAATAGAGGAGGGAGAGAGAGAGAGAGAGAGAGAGAGAGAGAGAGAGAGAGAGAGAGAGAGAGAGAGAGAGAGAGAGAGAGAGAGAGCAACAAACATATCATACTAAAAATGACAGCTCGTCAGCCAGTCAAGTAATTATTGACGAAATCACCCGTGGTAGAAAGTATTACATCATAACCAGAGTGAGACGAGGTGTGTACTGTACATTGTGCATATGATAACAGGTCCCCTAGTTGTTTCCACCTGCACTCCCAGAACTGAATCCTCGAAGTCTGGCAACACTCTGTGACTCAGCCGTGACCTGAAGGCCACAACGACACCATCGTTCAGCTCACCCGTCATGTTCCTCTGGTATACAGTGTAGCCAAAAATCTTCAGCTTACTTTCGTCCTTTATGCCAGTACTGTTTACAGAATGATGTCTGGGTCTAATTGATAGTATAAGTTAGACAGTTCGTTACGTCTATTAAGGGACCAGTGTAGGACATTATGTTTGACAATTTTCATCCTGCTAACGACTGCCATTTCGGAGACTGTAGCTTGGGGCGTCGCTTGAAGTGTTTGCTCGGCTTCTGCCATTTCTAGGGGGACGGAACTTCTTAGCAGAACCTTCGGACATCTGCTTGTCAGTCAATGGCGGGACTTCGAACTTCTCGTCACCCGTGTACAGGAAGGTGTTCAGGTCCTGGGCCTGCGTGTCGAAGTAATCAACTGACGCTGCAGCTCGAGGGTCTTGTTCCTCTGTGGAGTAAGTCGCCATCATCTGGTCGCAACCATTGACTGTGGTTGCAGTCCGATGGTCACTGTCGTCGCTGGGAGTACATGTAATGGGGTCACGGGCATTTACGGTGTCGTTGGAGCTGTGATCCCAGGGGGACTGACTGACCACGTCGGGGCTACGGTTATACCGACTTTTGCCTAAGTCAGGGAGGTCATGGTCTATTTCTGGCGTGGGTTGAGGTCGTCGATAAGTCTTTGAGTGGGTTGCTGCCTTAAGGATTTCTTTTGAAGGGACTTTGTCGCTTATTTCAACGGATGCAATGTTGTTCCAGGTTAGTGTCTCGTTGAGGTGTTTGGAGAATGAACCTGGCTGAACCATGTTCATGTGATGGGCATGCAGGTAAGACAAGTATATAGTGGTGGCTTAGGACTCGTCCAGCTGTGGAGAGGAGACTCTCCTGATGCTCTCCGCCACTGCGTCCCTCATGGCGCCCAGTGACTCAGTAACTGCCTGTTTTATTGATTCCTTGATGGTTCTTATCTCTGATTGCAGGACTTCCATGGTCTCGCTGACATTGTTGAGCTTTTGGGAGTCTGCTTCAGTTTCTTTCAGAGCGTCTTTTTGGGTTTGGCTGTAAGCCATGATCGTCGACTGAGTGGTCCTTTCTATGGTGTTAGAAATTTCCCTGGTTTCTTTTTGTTTGGTTATTTCGGTCAGTTTCTTCTCTGTTTCTTGAAGTACCTGTTTCCTGACCAGGCAGGTGGCAGAGAAGGTCCTGTGGCCACCCTCTCAGACGACACACTTTTTTATGGTGCTACGGCAGTCATTGTAGAAGTGCTGATCAGATGAACACTCAGAGCATATGACCCCTTGCATGGGGCAGTTCTTGGTCATGTGGTCATTGTATTTATAGCACTTCATACATTGTTGGATGGGCGTATACTTTTCATATTCTATTTGGTGTGATGAGATGGAAGTGCCATATGCATAGAGCCCCTTCTCCTTCATTCTTTTTGCATCCGTTGTGTCTGCAAAGCGAACCTTGATTATATTATGGGCATACATAGGATACACCTCCACAACCTTGACAGTGTTTTGCTTTTGTATTTCATCTCTTATTTCTTCTGCGTTATTTACCACTAAATCTTTGTCTAACTTCTTACATACAAGGGTGAGCTTGGCGCCGTAGTCCCGTGGGACAATGACCTCGTAACCGTTAGTTTTCATTTTGTCCATGGCACTAGACTTAAGTAGTTTATCAGCATCTTCATCTGTTTCTGTGAGGATGATGTCACCATCTCTCAGATCCACAAGTCTATTTATTCTCACCCTTAGGTCATTCAATAGCTTTTTTAACCCTATCCGAGACCCCTGGGTCGGGGTTCCGGTGATCTTCACTCTCACTTTGACCATGGTCAGTAACACACATGAAAATCCTACCTAATCTGTCCACCTCAGCTAAACCCCATGGATGCCGCTCCTTCTGTCCGCTTGCTGGGCGAGTAAAGACGGGTCTAGCGGTAGGGTGAACAGACAATCCCCTGACGGGGGCCTAGCCAAGCCCTAACACCTAACAGTGACAGGTTATGAAGCACTGCCGAATCCCTAACAGAAAATGTTGCCACCCTTACTGTCTCGACTCTGCAGCCCTCTGAGGGCCCCCCTTGTGGCTCTGCCCGCAGGGTTCGCGTCGGTACCAAACAGCAGGGACTCTAGGCGAAAGGATAGGATAGGGAAGAAGCGCAGTGTACAAGAATAATATTATCCGTGTACAACTACAAGATAAAGCAGTCAGAGCGGACCCAACGTGAAAAACAAGGCAGACAGTCGTAACGGTCAGCAATTTGAACTGAGCAGGGAGCGACGCGAAGCACGTCCGCTTGCTATGAAGGTTGGGTGCGCTCTGAACACAATGTTCTGCTGATCAATACCCTTCGTCCGTCTATACTTGTACGTGACAACAGAGGACCAGTTCAGTAAGGCACCGAACCTCACCAATTTGTTATCATTCAATCAACTAATCATTCTATCAATCAATCAGGGTACCAAAGTCATAGCTGAGGGTTGGTGACCACCACCGCCACTTCAAACAATTACAAATACACTGTATCATGTTTATATATAATGTTAATCATCAACATAAAAATGCCTTGAATAAAATTAGACTCTTTGAAGTAAATAGGTGTACCAGGGAGAGTCTGTCAGCGTCTTGTGCGGCTTGTTGGATAAGTCAACATGGAGCGGTGGGCGTATGTTATTAATTACGACTCAACTACTGCCCAAGGTGGTGTGTGTGTGTGTGTGTGTGTTGACTTCCTGAGGACAGCTAATATGCATAAGATCTTCTTTGATTACCTGAAGATTAGGCACCCCAGATTATCTCTCCTAATGATTAATCATTATATCATTAACCTAACCTAACCTAACCTAACCTAACCTAATATAATCTAATCTAATCTAACCTAACATAACGAAACGCAAAAGAAAAGTAGTTTAACCTAACCTAACCCCGCCATGCAACATTATGGTGTTTAATTATCTAGTTATAAACTGAGGGGTGGGGGGCCAATCTTCAGGTGATCAAAAATCTTAAAACACCTTTCATTAAATTTAAGTTAATTTTCTACATTCTTTCCTCGTGTATTCTTTCATTCTCTTACCCTCATATTTGGTATCAGGACAACTGCCCCCTGGACAATTGCCCCCCATTGCCAGAGAGTAACTGGCACAAAACATGGAACTAACTAAATAGAGAGGAGAAAATAGCTCAGAATTACTACTTTATTTTCATGTTTTATTTATTGTAATAATCATGTATTTTGGCTTCGGAGTCATGAGTTATGAGGTGAAGGAAGATTGTTAAGGATTGAAGAAAAGTGGTGACACTGAAATACAGTTGGAGTAGAAAGATTCTGGGCTCATCCAGATCTCTTCATCTTATCTATTGTTTTTTGTCTTTGTTTTGCTCCCTCGGGTCGTCAGACATTTGTATTAGTATTGGTTTATTTATAGTGCTGCTTATTATACTTTTTACTTATTTATTTATTTCTACGTTTTTTTTTTCGTTTTTCTTACTGTGATTGAGTTAGTGAGCCCCAGGTCCTTGTGTACACAAAAGGCACAACTCATACATTTGTTTTAACACTACAAATCTGTAATTAGAAAAACATTGATAAAAAATTGTTAAGTGAAAAAAAATTGTGGATCAGTAATATTTAAAATTTAAAAATTGACTGACATTTATCACACACTAAAGATGCAAGTTGTGGGCTATCCCTCTCAAAAAGTCCGACACATTCTCTAAGTCTTGTGCGATGGTTGCTATTGTGGCTGTTGAATCATGATAACGTTTACTGTTAGGTGGTGCTGGATCTCCTGTAATAATCTGGTTGATGGTGACGTTGGTTAAGTTAGGTTAGGTTAGGTTAGGTTAGGTTAGATTAGATTAGATTTGGTTTGGTTTGGTTTGGTCTGGTTAGGTTAGGTTAGGTTAGATTTGGTTTGGTTAGGTTAGGTTAGATTTGGTTTGGTTAGGTTAGGTTAGGTTAGCTGTACCTAAGGTTCACTCGAGCAATGGGGGGCAATTGTCCCATGGGGGACAGTTGTCCAGAGGGCAGTTGTTGGGAGGCAATTGTCCGGGGGCAGTTGTCCGAGAACCCTCATATATTATCTCTTCCCGTTTTCTTTAACCAATATATTGATGACAAGTTTCCGCGTCACGTTTCCTCATCAGACGGGAGCTTCTTCATGAACGATCTATTTTTATTCATTTTATATTTTTGTTTTTGTTGTTATGTTATTACTCCTCTTCTCCCTCCCCATGCCTCTCCCTACCTCCCTCCTCTGTGTCCTCCATACCTCTTTCTCCTTCATCTTTCTACGACACACCTTTCCTTCCCTCCCTCCCCCCTCTTCCTCCGTCACAACTCTCCCGCCCTACTATTCCTCTTCCTCCTTCACACCTGTCCTTCCCTCCCTCTTTCCCTCCTTCATACTTCTCCCTTCCTCCTATTCATCTTCTTCATTTACACCTCTCCCTCCCTTCCTCCACTTCCTCCTTCATACCTCTGCATTCCTCCCTCTCTCTCTTTCTCCCTCCCTCTTTCCCTCCCTCCCCATTCTTCCTCTTCCTTCTTCACACCTCTCCCTCCCTCTCTTTTAATCCTCCCTCCCTCTCTCCCTCCCTTCCTCCTCTTCTTCCTTTATACTTCTCCCTCGCTCCTCTCCCTCCTCAGTAATTACACTAGTCTATCAACAATTAAAAATCATGAGTAATGCAACCAACTATTTTTCGCTTTGCAGTCACTTTCTAACAGTAACTCAGACTAACGTCCAGTTGTATTATACGACGTCACATGGAGCTACCTGAAGTCACATGGTGCCACATGAGGTCACAAGATCACAGGAAGTCACAAAAGATCACATGGTGCTACATGAGGCTACACGAGGTCACATGATCATAGGAAATCACAGAAGATCACATGGTGCCACATGAGGTCACACGAAGTCACATGATCACAGGAAGTCACAAAAGGTCTCAAGACCACATGGGGTCACACGAGGTCACAACTCAAAGGAAGTCATACGAAGTCACTGGAAACCACAAGAGAACATGAGAAGACACAAGACGACAAAGAATGTTATACAGGATCACATGAGGAAGTCACAAGAGGTCATAGAAGGTCACAAGAGGTCACAAGAGGTAACAGGAAGTCACAAGAGGTCAAAAAGGTCATATGAGGTCACAAGAAGTCACAAGAGGTCATAAGAGGTCACAAGAGATAACAGGAAGTCACGGGAGGTCACAGAAAGTCACAAGTGGTCACAAGATGTCGTAAAAATTCGCTGGTAGTTAAAAGATGTCACAATAGGTCACAAGATCATAAAAAGTCACAGGAAGTCACAAGAGGTCTCTTTTGGGAGAAGGTAGTAGGCAGCTACTAAACAGGGAGTTACTACCGCCTGGGAAGATATTGAAAGCATAATGCGTTGTCTAATGGTTGACCCTGCTGCCATATGGCATCACAAAAATTGTGATCAAGTCCCAGGTTGCTAATCTGACTTTCTGCCTCATTACACATAATTGCAGGGTCTCAATTGTTTCTCTTACTATTGACAATACAACATACATATATTGTTTCTCACTTTTCATCTTTTTTCATTTTCTGTATATATGGTTCGGTATTATTATTATTATTATTATTATTATTATTATTATTATTACATTTTCGCCCCCCCCCCCCCCCAGGCCCTCATGTGGGTCAGTGACCTGTGCCCGGGTGCGTTAATGCCCGTAAAAAAAAAAATCGATCACAATAAGCTACATGAGTTCATAATAGGTCACAGAAAGTCACAACATAAGAACATAGGAATGGAGGAATCTCCAGCGGGCCTATTGGTCCATAGAAGGCAGCCCCATTTACACATTTACACCTAACCCCTATCGCTCCTATATCCGTTCAACCTATATTTGAAGCGTATTCGAGTTAATGATGAACTTCGGTAACTGTTCCACCCATCCACTTCTCTATTTCTAAACCAATGTTTACCTACAGTATCTTGCGCCTGAATATGGAATTGTCTAATTTAAAACCAGAGTTACGAGTTCGCTCCTGGTTGGATAGTTTGAGTACCTTTGTAATGTCCCCTTTGTTTAGCCCTGACTTCCATTTATACACCTCTATCATGTCGCCCCTCACTCTACGTCTCTCGAGCGAGTGCAAATTAAGATGCTTTAACCTGTCTCTGTATTCAAGGTTCCTAATGCCAGGGATTAGTCTTGTCATTCCCCTCTGGATTCTTTCCAATGATTCCATATCCATTCTGTAATATGGTGACCAGAACTGAACTGCGTAATCCAGGTGAGGTCTCACAAGCGCTAGATATAATTTTAAGATGACCTCGCTAGTCTTGTAACTAACACTCCTTTGTATGAACCCAAGTACTTTATTAGCCTTGTTACGAGCAAAAACACATTGTTTACTTGACTTAAGATTCCTACTTATCATTACTCCTAAATCTCTCTTGCAATTGGATTCCACAATGGCATCGTTGTTCATCTGGTAACTGGTTTCCCTGTTTACATCTCCTATACTGAGTACTTTACATTTGTCCACATTGAATTTCATCTGCCATTTTTTCGACCATTCGAAAAATTTGTTTTGATTTTCCTGTAGTTTTGCAGAGTCCTCGTCAGATTTAATTACACGTCCTATTTTAGTGTCATCAGCAAATTTACTTATGTTGCGGTCTATGCCGATATCTATGTCGTTTATGTATATAATAAATAATGATGGTCCAAGTACTGAGCCTTGGGGAACTCCACTAGTGACGTTGCTCCAATGAGATTTAGTGCCGTTTATGCTCACTCGCTGTTTCCTGTCCCTTAACCACGCCCTAATCCATTTAAGGATATTACCTTTGGTGCCATGCGCTTCTACCTTTCTAATTAGTCTTTCGTGGGGGACTCTGTCGAAGGCTTTGCTAAAGTCGAGATATACCACATCATAATTGTGCCCCTCGTCCACCGATTCGAAAACTGATGAAAAGAATGTTAATAGATTAGTTAGACATGAACGCCCGCTTGTGAAGCCATGTTGGGAATCATTGATCAACTTGTGCTTCTCCAGGTGGTTTCGAATAGAGTTTGAAATAATTGATTCTAGTAATTTACCTACTATTGATGTTAGATTGATTGGGCGGTAGTTAGAGGATAGTGATCTATCCCCCTTCTAAAAAATCGGTATTACATTCGCTATCCTCCAGGATTCTGGTACTACACCTGTTTTTAATGACATGTTAAACAACTTTGCTAAGGGCATACTAAGCTCATCCTTACATTCCTTTAATACTCTGGCAAATATCTCATCGGGACCAGGTGACTTATTAGGCTTCAGTTTGTCTATTTGCTTATTAACATCGTTACTAGTCACTACTATCTCGCTTAATTTGTTTTCTTCACTATCTCTGAATAGAGTCGGTGCCTCGGGTATCATGTTTCAATTTTCGGTGGATGAAAACTGTTGAAAAATATTTATTCAGATTATTGCTCATTTCTCCGTCGTTATCAGTTAGCTCGCCGGTATCTGAACGTATTGGTCCAATCTTATCTCGTGTTTTAGTTTGATACATTTGGTAGAATCCTTTGGGGTTTGTTTTCGCCTCCCCTGCCACCTTCAGTTCATAGTTCCTCTTGGCTTTTCTTATCTCGGTCCTAACCCTACCGGCCAATACCTTATAATACACAGAAGGTCACATGAGGTCCTGGAGATTCAAGTAAGCGCGAAGAGCGACATGTAAATAAATAGTTGAAAGGTGATAAATGGTGTTGAGTTGTGCCAGAGGAAGAGGAGAAGGGGATGTGAAGGAGGAGGAGGAGGAGGAGGAGGAGGAGGAAGGAAGGGTCGCCCCAGAAGACGTCACCTCGTCTTGGCTACCCGCCATGTTGTCCTCCACACCGCCTACTTGTTTCACGGCAGCTGCCCCTCTATCTAACCAAGCCGGGCACCACTACCAGCCTGGGAAACTATTGAAGACGATGACAAGGCAATGGTGAAGGTGGAAGAGGAGGTAAGGAAGGAGAGAAAGGTATGAAGAGGGAGAGTGGGAGGGAGGGGTATGAGGTGGTAGAAAAGTGAGGGAAGGGTATGAGGTGGGAGAAGAGGGAAGTAAAGGTATGAGGAAGGAAGGAGGGGTTTGAGGTGGGAGAGGAGGGGGGCGGGAGAGGAGTAGGTCTTCATGTCGGATGTGACGGAATATAACGGGATGGAACTGTGACTTTGACACAACATCTTTTCGGGTGTGAATAAGACAGACACACACACACACCACAGATCTCTTGAAACTGAATGTCCCAATCACCCCAGACGAACCTATTAATGCCATTCCTCCTTGGCTGGACATATCAGTTCCTATTAATTACACTCCTGTTGGTAGTAAGCAAATGTTAAACACCGATGTGGTGAGATGTGTCACACTAGAAACTATCAACAGACACATAGAGAGTATTAAATCAAGTGAATGTTATGCTTTTACTGATGGTTCTGTGCAGACAAACACAGGTAGAACAGGCTGTGCAATTGTAATATATAAAGAAAAAGAGATGATAGTGTCAAACAAACAAAGGCTGAACAACTGGGCCAGCACAACACAAACTGAACTAACTGGAATCTACTTAGCCACAGACTACCTCAAAGAAAATGGAGGTGGGGTGATATTCTGTGACTCTCAAAGTGCTTTGAAATCAATGAACAGCCCGTCAGGCTCTATGTCTAAAGTTGAATGTGATATTAAAAGGAATGTGATAACTGCCAATGAGAACAACTTTCGTATCGAATTTGTGTGGATTCCGTCCCATGTTGGAATCAGGTATCATGACCGTGCTGATAGACTGGCCAATGAGGCATGTAAGAAAGAAAATGTTGACCGTGACCTTGGTCTGTCCAATGCTGTAATTAAAAACATTCAAGTCAGAATCATGAACTCTGATTTAGAAGAAGTGAGAAATGCAGAGAGACCTGACAGTTGTAGCATTAGTAAATATGACAAATTTTGTAACAAGAGGTACCGGTATGGCCAGAATTAGGCTAGGATACAGACACATCTGGCAAGTTAGTAACGCTGTACCCATACCGGAACACTCAGCATGTAAACTTTGTGATAAACCTTTAAAGCATACCCTTGAACACTATATTATTGAATGTAACACTGTCAAAGACTTCATGCCACCTGACTTATTGTATCTTGAACTATGTAATTACTTCATTGAATCAGGTGTGCTTGAGGACATTCTTGCTGTTTATCCCAAATTTGCTAGCCCACACTGATTAGTCTTCAATTAGAATATGACTCCAATGTATGTGATCCACTGACATATATATGCTGCTGGTGAATGTGATGTATTTCCTTCTTTGTGTACGAACCTCTGTCCTGCGTGGCAGTGAACAGTGGCATTACCCACATGAATCTGACCTATATATAGTGTCAATGAATATGATGCATTCTTTGTGTACGAACCTCTGTCCTGTATGGCAGTGAAAAGTGGCATTACCCACATGAATCTGACCGACGTATATGTATGTGCGTGTGTGTATGTATATGTACATGTACATGTATATGTGTATGTATATATGTATATGTATGTATATGTGTGTGTGTGTGTGTGTTTACATATATATGTATATGTACTGTCAATGAATATGATGCATCTCTTTGTGTACGAACCTCTGTCCTGCATGGCAGTGAACAGTGACATTACCCATATGAATCTGACCTCTATACATTTATAGTTGTTAATGAATATGATGTATTTCTTTGTGTATGAACCTCTGTCCTGCGTGGCAGTGAGAAGTGATACCACCCTCAGTGTCAAGACCTGACTGAATTACTCAGAATAGGCAAACTGTACTACAAGCTCTGCCAATAAATTTGTTAAACTAAAAAACCGAAGGGTCAAGACCTGTTCAGGCGCTGCTCCTGCTACGCAGCTGCCTCCCTTGCCAATGTTGGCCCATTCCCCAAGTCTGTCTCCCCGACTCATCCTCATCCCCGGGATATCTACATAATCAAAAGTGACAATTTCGTTTCGGAAAGAAGTGGGATCAGTATTGAACAGTGATGAACAGTGTTTAAGCCAGTGAATTCAGCATTAGAAAGCACCAGTGAGAGCAGCGACCCATCAGTGAGATAAGCACCCCTGGGAACTAACCACCATCTGACTAGGAGGTGCTAACCCGTCCACCCTAGGAACAACAGAGGGCCGGCCGGCTATGCACCTGACTACGAAATAACACATCACCGAGCAGAGTGAGGTACTGTGACACCACCCCACACCACACGGTGTTTCCCATGATCACGTGAGGTCCTTCATATCAACACCTGAGAATGAGTTACTCCACCACGTGAACACCACACCACCCGATGTCTCCATGACCACGTAAGGTCCCTCATATCAACACCCGAGGACGAGTTACTACACCACGTGAACACCTCACCACCTGGCGTCTTCATGACCTGTCCAGGCCCGGGCCATCAACTGTAAACTATAATAATTTGTATGTTCAATCATTGTTCATCCTCTTAGTAATGAAAGCTTTTGTTAAACGACCCACCCACCCCATGTGTTTGTATGTAATAAGTCATTTTTGTCTAATGTATATTTTCAGCCTTCGGGCTGCCGAACTTTTTCACTAAACCGTTAATTATTATTATTACACACATTAAATCACCGACAGGGAAACCAGATAACAGATGAACAACGATGTTATTGAGAAATCCGATTGTGAAAAAAGATTTAGGAGTAGTGATAAGTAGGAATCTTAAGCCAAGTAAACAATGTGTATTTGCTCGAAACAAGGCTAATAAAGTACTTGGGTTCATGCACAGGCGTGTTAGTTATAAGACTAGCGAGGTCATCCTAAAAGTATATCTTGCGCTTGTGAGACCTCACTTGGATTACGCAGTTCAATTCTGGTCACTGTATTACAGAATGGATATAGAATCCTTGGAAAGAATTCAGAGGAAAATGACAAGACTAATCCCGGGTGTTACCGCCATAGTAGGATATGTTACCGCCACCTCTGTCCTGCATGGCAGTGAACATTACCCACATGAATCTGACCTCTATACATATATAGCTGTTAATGAATATGATGTATTTCTTTGTGTATGAACCTCTGTCCTGCGTGGCAGTGAGAAGTGATACCACCCTCAGTGTTAAGACCTGACTGAATTACTCAGAATAGGTAAACTGTACTACAAGCATTGCCAATAAATTTGTTAAACTAAAACAAAGAAACTACCGCCACAGTAGGATAAACTAGAAGAGAGAGAGAAAGAGAGGGCTAGAGAGAGAGAGAGAAAGGGAGACAGAAGAGAGACAGAGTGTTGACAACGAACTTTGCTGAGGTGTTAAATGTGAAACAGATGGACGTCGCCTTGGGCTGACTCATGCTGTGGGTTTCAGAAGATAGTCTCTAGCCGTCCAGTGAGCTAACAAGACAGGGAGCTAATAAGTCCTTCATTAGACTCGAAACACGTTAGTTTATATATGGTTTAACACCCCACTCTACTCAAATATATCATATGTAGTTGTTAATAGTGAAGGAACGTATGAATGAATTATCTATCTCATACGTAACATATGTAATTTGTACTCTGCAGGTTTTGACCGAATAAAGAACAATCGAGTCCTACGTGCAAGGGTCTCATTATCCCACAGTCGCTTATTGGGCTGTTACACCGGGCATTAGGAACCTTGAGACAGAGACAGGTTAAAGCATCTTAATTTGCACTCCCTTGAGAGACAAAGAGTGAGGGGCGATATGTTAGAGGTGTATAAATGGAAGTCAGGGCTAAACAAAGGGGACATAACAAACTATCCAACCAGGAGCGAACTCGTAGCAATGGTTTTAAATTAGACAAATTTAGATTTAGGCGGGGAAATAGTTAAACATTGGTTTGGGAATAGAGTAGTGGACGAGTGGAACTAGTTACCAAATATCATCATTAACTCGAATACGTTGGATAGCTTCAAACATAGGTTGGAAGGATATATGAGCAATAGGGGTTGGGTGTAAATGGGACTGCCCAGTATGGGCCAATAGGCCCACTGCAGTTTCCTCCATCCTTATGTTCCCCCAACCCAGCCCCTAGTAACAGGCAGTAACAGATAATGGAATCATCCACAAATTTAAAGATGAAAAATCGCACAAAAACAAAGATTTTTATAGAGATTAATTCTGCCGACATGGTAAGTGCATTATGCCTGAGCGTTATTAATGGTGAGGGACTTTCTACACACTCGAGTCGTTAGTGAAAAAGAAAAGACTATTAATCTTTTAATTATTATGAGATATGAGTGACGTTCTGGAACATTGAGTGACGTGTTGAAACAGTGAGTGACGTGCTGGAACATTGAGTGACCTGTTGGAACAGTGAGTGACATGCTGGAACATTGAGTGACATGTTGGAACAGTGAGTGACGTGTTGAAACAGTGAGTGACGTGCTGGAACATTGAGTGACCTGTTGGAACAGTGATTGACATGTTGAAACAGTGAGTGACGTGTTGGAACAGTGAGTGACGTGTTGAAATAATGAGTGACGTGTTGAAACATTGAGTGACGTGTTGAAACATTGAGTGACGTGTTGAAACATTGAGTGACGTGTCGAAACATCGAGTGGCGTGTTGAAACATCGAGTGGCGTATTGAAACATTGAGTGACGTGTTGAAACATCGAGTGGTGTATTGAAACATTGAGTGACGTGTCGAAACATCGAGTGGCGTGTTGAAACATCGAGTGAATTTGTTGTAAGTATTGAAGCTGCCGCCAATACAACAACCAAATCCTAGGCTGTATGACCCAGAGTTAAAGAATAAGAACATAATATCAAAAGAATGAAAGAAACTAGAACGAGCCCATTGACCCTTACAAGGCAGCTCTGTTTACACCCAACCTTAACACTCATATATCTGTTCAATGTAACACCTGAAGCTTCCTTATGATTTCGAGTTAATGATGATCCTTTGTTACGAGCTCACTCCTACACACAACGCAAATGTTAAGGGCAGCACATAAAGATTGGGTAAAGAATGGTAGAAGAGAAGAAGATAGGGAAATCTTCAGGGATATAGCCAAAATATGTGGGCAGGCTAGGAAGGAGGCAAGGGAGAAATATTGGCAAGATTTTGCACAGCACATTGGGGAGAGTAAAAATCTCAAAGAAATATGGCAGGATATTAACAAAATTAGAGGAAAAAGGAGTAATTTTATTAGCCATCCTCATCCAGAGGAAGAAGCTAATAAACTGGTTGACAAATGGGCTAAAGCTGCTAGTGTTGCCTCCCTGCTTAATAGGACAATAGAAGCATTAGACGAGTGGTAAAATGGAAAAAGATTTATTTCATCAGCTCTAAATATTTGTGATGTAACATGTGTAGATATTACTCAAGATGAGTTATTAAATCCTGTTAAAAAAGGAAAATCTACAGCACCAGGCGAAGATGGTGTGACTTATGAAATTTTGAACTGTTTAGTTGGTATGGAAAATAGTCCATTATTAGATTTATTCAACATGAGCTATGCAGAGGGTAGATTACCAACAGAATGGAAGAAAGCGATAGTTATTCCTGTCCCTAAGGCAACTGATGGATACAGGCCAGTGTCTTTAACATCTTGTTTTTCCAAGATGATGGAGAGAGTATTATTAAATAGGCTGGTATATATTGTGGGGGAAAATCTATCTTGTAATTTATTTGGTTTTTTGGAAGGGAAATGTACTTCAGAGTGTGTTATAAAATGTTTATCAAATGATGCAGACAGATGTAGAGTTGCTGTGGATTTACAAGGAGCATTTGATAAAGCTCACAGTGAAGTAGTTATGAATGAACTGGCTGCTCTAGGGGTATCAGGAAAGTTGTTACACTGGATAGGTGACTACTTGCATGGAAGGAGAATCTGTGTATGGTATCAGGGATGTTTGTCTGAGGAAAGAGCACTTGAACTAGGCACTCCCCAAGGGGGAGTATTGAGTCCGATGTTATTTAATGTGTTAATGAACAACATAGCCTCACACAAATATCCCAAAGGAGTTGTAACCATCATTTATGCAGATGACATCTTATTTCAAGAAAACTCTGTAAAAAATTTGCAGATTGCATTAAATAATTTTAGTGTTCTTTCTCAAAAGATGGGCTTAGTTATCAATGAAGAAAAAACCAAGTGTGAATGTAAAGGAAGAGGAACTGAATCCGTTTTTCTAAATGGAAAAATTGTTGAGAAAGTGTCAAAGTATAAATATTTAGGAATGTATATTGGCTTTACTTGTGAAAGTAAAGAGGCAGAAATATATCATGTCCTCACTCAATGTAGAGCAAGATTACAGCCCTTGAAGGCTCTAGCATGTTGTGGTAAAGGTGCTGGGGTACCCATACTGAGAATGATGTATATTTCTACCATCAGATCACTAATAGACTATGCAGCACCTGTCCTCTCTTGTACTGGTGAAGGAAGGCTACGGAAGCTTGAGATCATGCAAAATGAAGCAATGAGAATAATTTTAGGGTGTCAAAAGAATGCAATGATTGAGATAATGAAAATGGAACTAGGGTTACAGAGCATTTCACAGAGGGTCAATGAAATTAATGCAGTTGCAGCAGTTCGATTAATGAGAGGGAACAGTGGGGGTAAATTTGTACAAGATATAAATGATGGTTTAAAAAATAAAAGGACCTTCTGCAGGCAAGGCAAGAGAGGATACATGAATGGATTAGTAAATATTATTAAAAAATGTAATCTGGCAGACTGGTGTACAGCTGTTCAGAAAAGTTGTATGAATCCACCCTGGGAAGAACGAGAAGTAGAGTTAGACATAGTGCCTCTCACAATGAAGAAATCATTACATGAACCAGGACAGTTAAGGGCTTTATATGGGAATAAGATTAGTAATTAGCCAAAAATAAACACATTGCATGTATATTGTGACGGCTCAGTTATGTCAAGTGGCAGGGCAGGGTGCGGGATCCTTATAAGACAGTACACAGAACAAGGAAATGATGACATCAAAATTGGACTTCGGTTGAGCAGTTTTATTTCATCAACACAAGCTGAGTTATATGCAATGTTAGTAGGATTGGAAAATGTTGTAAAGAGGTATAAAGATGCATATTTTTTTGTTGATAGTAGGGCAGCTTTGGATTCTTTGAACAGTGGGAGTCCAGTCTTTGGACACATTATTGGTTCATGTAGAAAATTAGTAAATACAATAAGGAAAAATGGCCATAATGTTCAATTTATATGGGTCCCTTCACATGTAGGGATTGGTCTTAATGAAGCAGTAGATATAATAGCAAAAAGAGCCACGGAAAAGGCCGAGATCGACATAATATGTACTTAAAACCTTGAAGCAATTAAGGAGCAAATTACGGAAAATACAATCAATAGAAGATAATTTCAAAAGGAATGAAATACACGAGAAAAGTGAAACAATGAAACATTACCATCATGTTCTCATGAACACAAAATTTACATATGGGAAAGATAGGAGTAGGTGGAAAGATTCAGTGTATATGAGGTTAAGATTAGGATATAAATATTATTGGGAACTTGGAGCTGAGAGAAGTGAACAGGATAAAGAATGTAGAGTTTGTAGAACATCCAGATCCCATACCCTGCCACATTATATACTGGAATGCCCATTGCTTAATGTATATTGAAATGCCCATATAAATAATGTCCCCATGCAAATAGAGTGGATGTTTGGAAATGGGAAAATAGATGAAATATTAAAGAAATATAGAAATTTTGCATCTAGAATATAACTATGTATTATAACTAATTATATGAAATATTAGGGATTTATGTGAGTCCTGAGAGGGACATTCCTGGACTGGGGTGGGGATGACTTATGTCACTTCATCCCTTTGAGATGTATTAATGTTAACTGTATCTCAATAAACGTATCAATCAATCAATCCTACACACACATGATTAAAAACACACTAAAATCCTTCACACACGAAAAACAAACAAAACAAATATTGGCACTGGGGTTAAGTGAGGCGGCCACTGACACTATATAACGATATAACAAATACAAAACAAAAATAAAGAAAAATATTACAAATAAAAACAAAGACAAACATATTAAAAAATAACAGAGCCAAACTCTGGACCATCGTAGATAAAAAATGAATAACAAAAGAGAGAGAGAGAGAGAGAGAGAGAGAGAGAGAGAGAGAACAGCCTCTCTAGTAAACTTTGGCAGGAAGTATCTGAGTGGAAGAAGGACTTTTATTAACTTGATAAACTACTTAAGAGGGACTATTTACCTCCCCTTGTAAGACATTGTCGAATTGATGGGCTTTGCGGGAGATATTCTGATGAGAGGAGGGTGAGAAAAGGAGGGTGGGGTGGGGAGAGGGAGGGGAGGGGAGGGTGGGGAGAGGGAGGGGAAAACAGAGGGGAGTGTGAGGATAAGAGAATGGAGAAAGGGGGGGGGGCGAAGAGGAGGGGAGGGTGGGGAGTGAGAATGGGGAGAGGGCAGGTGGGCACTGGGAGAGGGAGGGTGGGGAGAAAGTTTGGTGAAAAAGGGTGGGGCAAGAGAAGGGGGGGAAAGGGGAAGGTAAGGAAGTGGGTAATATTGGAGGGAAAAGGAAAAGGTAAGACGGAGGAAGAGGGGAAAGCTGGAGATGGAGGAAGGGATTTGGGAAGTAGGAGGGGAAGGGAAAGGATGGGAAGGATCAGGGAAAGGGTAATGGCAGAGGATAGAGAGTGAAAGGGGAGGAGTAGGGGAAATGGAGAAGTGGGTTGGACAATAACAAGAATACCACTTTTCTTCTCCTCCTTCTCTTCCTCCCTCCCTATTCTATCATCAAATCCCTCCCGTCCCTCCTACTTTTCCTACCTCCAAGGTAGCTGCCTAACCTAGCTTGCAGAAGGACATGCCCCTAAGTGGTCGTGTTAGTGACCATAGGAAATGGCCGCCGTGGATCGTTGTGTTGTGGGGGAAGAGGGACGGTGTGTGTGGAAAGACGACCCCCTGGCCACTCTGTTAAGTCAGCTGGAGCAGTTGAGGAGAGAGATAGACGTTTTAAAGGGGAGAACGAAGCCCTCAGGACTGAACTACTTCAGGTAAGTGTCGTGCCTAGCAGGACACCTACCTGAAGGAGGGTCAGGAGGAGCAGGCGTGGAGAGTGGTTGTCTCCAAGGGGACTAGGGTCAGACTCGGGAAAGCTGACCAGGGTGTGGAGTGCAGTAACCCATACCAAGTGTTAGAGGAAGTTGGCGAGGAAGAGAAGAGGCAGGACGGAGTGGTGCCAGGAGAGAAAAGGGCAGTTGTTCAGACCTTGCCCAGTGGTAAGGTAGTGGTAGTTGGGGACAGCCAGGTGAGGTTCTTTGATAGGACTTTTTGTGCAAAAGATAGGTAACGTAGGACTAGGGTGTGTCTTCCTGTGGCTGGGATAGGGCACATAGCTGAGAGGATAGATAGGGTTTTGTCAGGGGAGGGTACCAAGCCAGTAGTGTGTCTTAGTGTAGGAGGAAAAGACATAGGAAAGGTTAGGAGTGAGGAACTTTACAAGTGGTATAGGGAGGCGCTAGGGAAGGGATCCCGATAGTATGTGGTGTCTTGCCTGGAAGAGGAGTTGGTGGTGAATGGCTGTCCACTGTCCAGGGCAATTGCTATAAATTGCTGACTGGAAAAACATTGTGCAAGCAATGGTTCAGCGTTCATTGATAACTGGCAACCATTCTATGGCAACGACTACCTGTACAGTCGTGACGGAGTACACTTGTTTCGCGCAGGGGTAAAGACGTTGTCTGCATCCATGGAACGTGAAATTCTCACTCCAAAGGGGGAGTTTCGCCAGAAGAGAGAGGTCAGGGTAAGTGGGAATCAAAAAAACAAGCATGTCCTGGGGAGTCAAATTGGTTACTCAGGACAAGGGATAAAACAGGACCAGGGAAGGGTAGGTTTAAATGTATACTATACAAACAGTAGGAGCGTTAGAAATAAAATAGACTTGCTGAGAGTGGTTATATGTACCGAGAATGTAGACGTCATAGCAATCAACGAAACTTGGATGAATCGGGCGAGCACATAGAAGGGTACAACCTTTTTCACAAGGACAGGGAAGGTAGGTAGGGGGGAGGGGTCGAACTCTTCGTCAGGGATACATTAAAATGTTGTATTAATAATTCAATAAAGGGTGAAATAGGAACCGAGTCTGTGTGGGTAGAAACTGAGGAAAGGAAGAGAAAAATTTAACTATGGAAGTGATATACAGGCCCCAAGTTTTGGGAAAGAATCAGCTCAGCCCATATGGCAGGAAATGAGTAGGGCAGCAAAATACAACAACCTGTGCATTATGGGGGATTTCAACTTCAGAAATATTGACTGGGACAACATTGTAGGTGACTATGAATTTGAAAACTTCGTAGATGCAGTACAGGACAAATTTTTTAAAACAATTTATTACAAAACCTAATAGAAGTGAAAATATATTAGATCTAATATTAACAAATAAAGAAAATATTATCAGAGATATCACAATAGGGGAAGAACTAGGGAACAGTGATCACAGAGAAATCAGGTTCACCCTAAATTGGGAAAAGAAAAACAATCATAATATGGTCAGAGTCCCAGACTTTCGATCGGTGGATTATGAGGGTGTTAAGGAAGTACCTAGTTGAGGTCGCCTGGGAATAGTCATGTCAGGCCCCGGTAGGATCGGGTGAGGTCACCGGCGACACATCAATTGATCATGACTATAATATATTCACTAGTATACTATGTAAAGCACAGGAACAAAATATACCATACAGAAGAATTAGGTCAAATAAGAATGAGCCAAGGTGGATCACCAAAAAACTTAAACATGACATAGGAATAAAGAAAGGAATTTATAAGAAATTAAAGGGAGGGGAGGAGCAGCTCAGAAATAGGTAAAATGAACTATCTAGGAATGTTAAGAAAAATGTAAGGAGGCAAAGAGGGACTACGAAATCAGGATAGCAAGAGAATCCGAGGCAAATCCCAAGGGAATTTTCCAGGTATATAGGACAAAGGTCAAGGACAAAGTGGGCCTTTAAAGTCAGATAGAGAGGAAGTGATTGATGATAGTGAGAAAATAAGCAAAGCATTAAACAGCTACTTCTTATCAGTTTTCACATAAGAAATTCACGAGGAAATGCCAGAAGTGGAACTGAAATTTAGGGGAAATGAAGAAAAGAAATGAAAGAATATCACTATCAGAAAGAAGATGTTCTTAAGAAGATATATAAATTAAAGAAGACAAACTCCCCAGGGCAGCATGAAATTTCCCCTCGAGTTTTGAAAGAGTATAAGGAAGAGATTAGTGGACCCCTCGTAAATTTATTTACAAAATCATTAGACACGGGAGTTATGCCAGACTTGTGGAAACAGGCAAATGTAGTACCCATATTCAAAAAGGGAGACAGAGCATCAGTGTCAAATCACCGGCCGATTTTTTTGACGTCAGTAGTGGGGAAATTTCTTCAAACAATTATAGCAAATAACATCCGATCGCATTTAGAGAAAAACAAATTATTCTACGACTCTCAACATGGGTTTACAAGGGGAAAATTACGATGTTATTTACTTAGATTTAGCAAAGTGTTTGACAGAGTACCACATCAGAGGCTTTTGAGAAAAGTTAAGGCTCATGGTATCAAGGGGAAAGTTTTAAATTGGATAAAATCATGGCTCACCGATAGAACACAGAGGGTCAGAGTAGATGGTGTTAAATCTGAGTGGGGCTGTGTAACCAGTGGGGTTCCCCAAGGGTCAGTACTAGGCCCACTCTTGTTCATAATCTACATAAACGATCTAGATACTGGGATCAACAGTGACATAAGCAAGTTTGCAGATGACACCAAAATAGGACGGCAGATTAATTCAGGGCAAGATGGAAATGCAATACAGGAGGATTTAAATAGACTGCAGGAGTGGTCAGAAAAATTGCAAATTAATTTCAACACCAGCAAGTGCAGCGTACTTAATATGGGAAGAACAAATACTGTCAATGTATATAGTCTCAACAACATCAACCTAGAGAAGTCGATTTGTGAAAGAGACTTAGGGGTACTTGTAAGCCCTGACCTACGGCCTAGAAAACAGTGCGTTAATGTTCGAAATAAGGCAAACAGAGTAATAGGTACTATATCAATAAGTGTAAGTAATAAGAGTGCAGAGGACATATTGCAACTATATCTTGCGCTAGTCAGGCCGCACCTCGATTATGCTGTTCAGTTCTGGTGCCCTTATTATAGAATGGATATCATTTCACTGGAGTCGGTGCAGCGAAGAATGACGAAAAAATTCCGGGACTTAGAAACCTTCCATATCAAGATAGATTAAAGAAACTAAACTTGCATTCCCTAGAAAGACGAAGTGTGCGGGGAGATATGATAGAAGTATTTGAGTGGGTGAAAGGAATCAATAAAGGAGATATAGATAAAGTTCTTATAATATCCGAGCAGGATAGGACTCGTAGAAACGGATTTAAGTTGGATAAGTTTAGGTTTTGAAGGGAGATAGGAAGAAACTGGTTCACAAATAGGGTGGTAGGCGAGTGGAACAAGCTTATCAACTTTATAGTAAGTGCTGGAACGCTGGAAAGTTTTGAAAGGAGGCTAGATAGATTCATGGATGATAGGGAGTGGTAGTAACTCTCGACAGGAGCTGCCATGCACAGGCCAACCGGCCTATTGCAGACTCCTTATTTTATTATGTTCTCATGTAGGGGCACTTGGTTGGGCTTCCATTTTTTCAAGTTGAAATTGTCACTGTGTATTAGACGTGCTGAATTAATCAAGTATCCTCGCAGTGATCCTGAGTGTGTGTGAGTGTGTGTGTGTGTGGTCAAGCATGCTCGCCTCGCAAGCAAGCGAACCCAAGTTCGATCCACGGGCAAGGTGAAACTATGGGCAAGATTCTTTATGCCATTTTCCTCTGTCTACCCAGCAGTAATTAGGAACCTGGATGTTAATCGATTTGCGGATCGTATTTTGGGTAAAAGTTAGCCAGAGCACTTGGGGAAATGTCCGGTTTTCTCGGATTATTCCTTAACCCTCAGCAGTTGACCTCTGACCCTCAGTCAGTTGACCTCTGACCCTCAGCCAGTGCGGACCTGTGTTCCTGTCAGTGTTAGTGACATAGTGACATGGCAGCTGCTGACGAGTACTCGACCACCTCTCACGTTCTCCAGCTTTGTCTTGCCTTGCAAGACCGACTGGAGAAGGTTGAGAAGGAGGTCCAGAGTCTCAAGGGCGAAAACAGCCTTGAAGCTAGTTTTAGAGGAGAAGAAAACCTTTGCCAGTGTAGTGAAGGACGGTGAAGTTGAAGTGGATTCATGGAAGGTAGTTGCTGCTAGTGCTACAAAATGCACTCTAAAAAGGCACTCAGCTGTAGACCTAAACAACAGGTTCAGCACCTTAAGTGACGAGTGTGAGGAAGGTGCTAGTAACACCACGAGTGCTACTCCCTCTGTTAGTGTGGAGAGAGGGAGTAGCGCAGGTAAGAAATCACCACACTCAGGTAAGGTCAAATGTGTTTCTGTCATGGGAGACTCGATGGTGAAGTATTTAGGTAACAATCTCTGCACTAAAGTTAGGAAGCTCGAGTGTCTCCCCGGGGCAGGGATAGGTAGAGTACTGGAGAGAGAGGAGAACGTCATTGATGACTGTGGAGACAACCCCATAGTCTTACTCAGTGCAGGAGGCAATGACGTAGGTAAGCTTACCAGTGTCGAACTGCGTAAACTGTATAAGGAAGCTCTAGATAAGATTAGGGTGAAGGGTGGAACTCCTATTGCTTGCTCTATCCTACCTAGACGTGGTGCCAGTCGTGAATGGATGTCCCGTGCAATTGGTTTCAATTGCTGGTTGGAAGAACAGTGTAAAGAGCTGTCGACGCCATTCATTGATAGTTGGAGCCTGTACTATGGTGATGATAGTATGTATGCAAGGGATGGGGTGCATTTAAGTAGGAAGGGGGTGGCGGTGCTAGCGAAGATAGTTGACAGGGTAGTAAAGGTGGGGTTTTAATATGTCCAAATCCCATCAATGGTAAAGAGAGGAAAATACCATGTGAAAATAACAGCAGTGAAACAGAAGTAGATAATGCTGAAAATATAGTTAGTCATAATAACAAACATCAAAGTAATAAATGTAAAACAGATAGAAACGGAAGAAATATATTGAGTGTTTATTATACTAATAGTAGAAGCCTGTGTAACAAAATGGACCAGCTCAGGGCCATTGTTAGTAAAGAGAACATAGATATAATTGCAATAACGGAAACGTGGATAAATTCAAACAGCAAACATTTTTTAGCAGAATTTCATATTCCAGGATATAACCTATTTAAATTTGACAGAGTAGGAAGGAGAGGGGGCGGTGTAGCAGTGTATATCAGGGTGTCATTAAAAAGCTGCAATAAATCAAACATTAAAACAAATAGCGACAATGAAAGTATTTGGGTAGAGATTGGTGAGGGCAATGAGTCCGTAGTCATTGGTGTTATATATAGACCACCTAATTTGAGTAGGAACGATGGTAAATTGCTATGGGAGGAAATAAAGAAGGCATCTGATAGAAACAATGTATGTATTCTTGGCGATTTCAACTTTTCAGGCTTAGATTGGAAAAATCAACTTAGCGATAATGAATCTGAAGATTTTCTAGAAGCAGTACAAGATAGTTTTTTATATCAATTCATAAACTCGCCCACTTGAGGAAATAATATCCTCGATATAGTTCTCAGTAATAATGAAAATCTAGTAAAAGATGTTGGGATTGGAGACGAACTAGGAAACAGTGATCATAAAGCCATATATTTTAACATAATATGGAATGGCAGGAAGAAGGAAAATTCGGCCTTGATCCCGGATTTTAGGAAGGCTAATTACGGTAGCTTAAGGAGAGAACTAAGGGATGACCCTATGGTCAAAAGATTAATCCCCCCCACACCTCCGGAAACTGTCAACTTAGGACGGGAGAACCCCGAATTTAATTTAGCAGCTACTTATGAACAATTTATTGCGACAATCCATAATGCTCAAAATAAACACATCCCTAAAAGAAAATTCAGATCGATACGGGACCAACCAAAATGGATGAATAATAGACTCTTAGATCTTCTAGGGAAAAAGAAAGGAGTATATCGAAAAGTTAAGAAAGGCGAAAATCACTTACTTGGTTACTATCAGAACCTAACAAGACAGGTAAAAACAGAAATTAAGAAAGCAAAGAGAAATTATGAAATCAAGGTAGCAAACGAATCGAAAAATAACCCCAACGCTTTTTATCAACTGTATAAATAAAAGGTTAGAGATACAATAGGTCCCCTTAAAACTACGACAGGAGAAATGACTGATGATGAGTTAGAAATGTGTAGTACGTTAAATAGTCATTTTCGCTCCGTATTCACAAATGAAAACCTAGCACAGTTTCCAGAAGTTCATGAGGTATATAACGACAGTATAGAAAATATGTTGATGAATATATCAATATTACTAGTAACGATGTGCTTAAAGTAATTAACAAACTGAAGCCTCATAAATCGCCTGGTCCAGACGAGGTATATGCTAGAATATTAAAAGAATGTAGAGATGAGCAGTTTTATTTAATAAGTCATTAGAATCGGGCCTAGTGCCAGAAGCTTGGAAACTTGCAAATGTAGTTCCCATTTTCAAAAAGGGTGATAAATCAATTGCATCAAATTACCGTCCCATTAGTCTCACGTCAATCCTTGGCAAGTTGCTAGAGTCAATTATTGCTACAAAAATCAGAAGCCACCTTGAAACATTCAACTTGATTCATTCTTCTCAGCACGGGTTCACCCAGGGACGTTCTTGTCTCACAAATTTGCTTAGCTTTTTCTCAGAAGTATATGAAGCGGTAGATAATGATAAGTCATATGATATAATTTATTTAGATTTCAGTAAAGCATTCGATAGAGTCCCTCATGAGAGATTGATAAGGAAGGTAGAAGCACATGGAATAGGTGGATCATTATTAAAATGGATTAGGTCATGGTTAACTGGTAGGAAACAAAGAGTCAGCATAAATGGATTAAAGTCAGATTGGGGTGCGGTCAAAAGCGGAGTTCCCCAGGGATCTGTATTAGGCCCTCTGCTGTTTGTTATATTCATTAATGATCTTGATTTAGGTATAACTAGTAGGATTAGTAAATTTGCAGATGATACCAAAATGGGGAGAGTGATAAATTCAGACAGTGACTTTGAACACCTTCAAAGAGATCTAGATACCTTACATGAGTGGTCAGTAGACTGGCAAATGAATTTTAATACTGATAAATGCAAGGTACTACAGATAGGGAAGACGAATACAAACGTTAAGTATAAACTAGGTAACACGGAAATAGAAAACTCAGATTGTGAAAACGATCTAGGTGTATTTGTTAGCAACGACTTGAAACCTAGAAAACAATGTATTAGCGTTCGCAATAAGGCAAACAGGATTTTTGGGTTCATATCTAGGAGTGTGAGTAACAGAACTGCTGACGTTATCTTGAAACTTTACCTAGCATTAGTGAGGCCACACATGGATTATGCGGTTCAATTCTGGTGTCCTTATTATAGAAAGGACATAGATTCTTTGGAGAGAGTACAAAGAAGAATGACAAAAATGATCCATAATATTAGAAACCTTCCATATGAAGAAAGACTGAAAAGCTTAGGCTTGCATTCATTAGAGAGGCGTAGAGTTAGGGGAGATATGATAGAGGTGTTCAAGTGGGTAAGTGGGATTAACAAGGGTAAAATGGAAGATGTTCTGAAGCTCAGTAATAACGAATTAACTAGAACAAATGGCTTTAAATTAGATAAATTCCGATTCAGAAAGGATATAGGCAAGAACTGGTTTGGTAATAGAGTTGTGGATATGTGGAATAGGCTACCGAGTGCTATAGTAGGATCGGGGACGCTAGGGAGCTTCAAGACGAAGTTGGATAAGCACATGGAAGTGCTGGGGTGGGTGTGAAAGGGATCTGCCCTGTATGGGCCAGTCGGCCTCCTGCAGTATCCCACTTTCTTATGTTCTTATGTTCTTATTCAACCCGTTAACTTAGGGTGTGGTTGTTGTGTTGGCGACAGGTTCTACACTTTAAACAAATTTACGCTTTGTTGGCCCTTGTATGTGTGTGTGTGTGTGTGTGTGTGTGCAGAATAACACACATATTCTTGCACTCACACAATAAATAACGAGGCGTCGGAGAAAGACAAAGAGTAAGACCTGATCTTTGTCTCACCATCACACCTGCTGGGCCTCACCACACTCTCTTTATAATGTGAGAGAGAACTTATGTTTTTTTCATGTGGTTGTATAAAGTGAAATTTTGTGCTCTCTCTCTCTCTCTCTCTCTCTCTCTCTCTCTCTCTCTCTCTCTCTCTTTCTCTCTCTTTTCCCCCAAACCCCTCCCCCGTCTTTCAACTTTCGTCTCTTTCCCCTCTCATTACTCGTTCTCCTACAGTGTGTGTGTGTGTGTTCGTGTAATAATATTAATAATAATAATAATAATAATAATAATAATAATAATTAACGGTTTATTAAGATAACATGGCAGCCCGAAGGCTGAAAATATACATCAAACAGATGATTAGTTACATATGGTGAAATTGGGGAGTGGATCACTTGATTGACAAAAGCTTTCAATACAAAAAAATAAAGTCAACATGTAGATTAACTATAGATCTGGTACTGTTGGAACTGGTCTTGTAGACATTCTTGTGACCTGATGTTGGCGCCCACTGTCTGGATGTCTGTCGTACCCGGGCGCTAAGCCGTTACCTCACTACAGCTGCAGATGATTAGGACAGCCACCACGTGGTCAGGGTCAGTCCTTAAGCTCATCCAGTGTTGGTGGTGGTGAGTGTACGGCGGACAGGGTGTGTCAGGTCCTCGCCAAGTCAACAGTGACCCCTAAGCACGATTGTAGCTCTAACAGTTGTTTCAGATGTTTCGAGTTGAAATTGTCACTTTTGTATATCACTTGTGGGTTAATCGTCAATCTTTGCACTGTACTGTTGGTGGGAGGATGTTGATAAATCCAGATGGGGAGGAGGAGATGGGGAAGGGGAAGGGCCCGACACACCAGGCAGGCAACTGTCGCCAGGGTCAAGAGACCACAGCCGCGTGAGCGGGCTGCGCCGAAGTCCTCGCCCTATGAAGGCTGAAGACGGTGTGTGTGTGTGTGTGTGTGTGTGTGTGTGTGTGGAGAAATGCTTACAGAGCTCCAGCAAGAACCCAACAGTGGTAAGAGGTGACCAACATGGGTAACCAAGACTACACCGGCGGATAAAGGCAATGCATGATGGACAGACTACAAGGCGAAACCCAACAAACTGGGCTATCGGCAGTCCATTGCAACTCTCCCTGTCTTCAGTCGTTGCAACACTTGCTCCACTCGATCAAGAAAAGAAAGAGCCAAGATGTGTGGTTGCAGCCTGCGCTCTTGCCTCACCAAATAAATCAACTCACGCGCAGTCATCATCCAGCTCATCATACTCCTCATCATCATCTAACCCTTATACTCCAAAAGTCCTATGGTGACGTTCGAGTGGCGACGGGAACAGGCAGAGATGACTGCCGGGAGTCTCTAGTTACAACTCTGCACATGGGTGGCACAGATAAGATGGTCGTTTATGCACTGGGATCTAGGCAGCAGTGCAATCCAGTCCTGCTGTGTGACTGAGCAACCCTTTCGAGGAGTCACTCTGCTCACCCCACTTGGGGAGAGGGCTAGAAAAGGTGCCCGAAACATAACCTGCCAAAAGAACCAACCTGACTGGGCAACCGCACCCAGTATTGTCATCCTTATGCGGTAAAAAACAGAATTATAAAATCTGATCAAAACAAAAACAAACTATACAAACTCTTATGGTCGCTGCATGGAATGTCAAGACTCTACTGGATACTGGTACAAATGAGCATCATGAAAGAAGAACCGCCCCTGTGGCAGGCTAGGTATAGCATCAAAATTGCAGCCATAAGTGAGTCCCGCCTCCCAGAAGAGGGTCGACTTACAGAACTGGCTATACCTTCTTCTTGAAGGCTAAGCCTGCTGCATAGAGAAACTGCATTTATGGAGCAGCCTTTACTATCTGCCAACTCATCCTACACAAGGCTAACTGAAATGCCTATTGGGATCAACGAGCGCCTCATGACGCATACGCCCCGGGTTAGGGTGCTGGTGGCAGTACCTCCCACCCGGGGGTAAATCGAGAAAAATCAACTTATCCAAAAATAATTTTTAACCTTTCAAAATGATAAAACAATAAAAATTAAGCAAGAAAAACTATATAATGACCCTCTTGAAACTTTCATGACCACCCAGTAATTTTTAGCTCGCTTTGTGTCCGAGGTGGCTAATAATGTATGTATTTACCGATCTTAATGCTTATTTGCTATAAATAATTCATTTAGAATATTTTATTTGCATAATTTTTCATAAAAAAGTGCTTGGCAACAATCACCAGTCGGTCGCCAGTCTGCCTGGCTGTCTTTGTGTTTGATAGAGCAAGTAATGCATAAAATAATAATAATTCCACAAATAAATACATTTAATTTCTTAATCATAGCATTGTTGTACAGTAATACTATCATACAATACAACTACACTCCTTTTAGCAATATTACTATGATTCAACATGATAAAATGGACAAGCAATGAAAATGAAACAAACAAAAGTAGGTAATTATGTGGTGTGGTGTGAGAAGCAAATGGTCACACGGGAACCTGATAACCCAAGCTGGGCCTTTAAATAGTGGCGGATAGGTGCGCGTTCTGGAACGTCACCCTGGGTGCGCTAGACTGATGTTCTGGAACGTCACCCGGGGCCTAAGGGGCAGGCCGACAAATTCAAGGGTTCATGGCAATACCGACGATCCATACACTGGCATCTCACTGATTACATAATTGTTAGAGAAAGAGATTGTCGAAATGTCCTCATCATCGGAGCAATGCGTGGCTCAGACCACTGCGACACTGACCATCGGTTCGTCAGAGCCAAGCTCTTACTTCACTTCACCCCAAAACGGCGAATGCAACAAGCCTCCAGAAAAGGTTTTAACACTAAGCGTCTGAAGGATCCAGCAGTAGCACATGCTTTCAGAGAGCAGCTCGAACATGGGCTGATAAGCAACCCGACAACAAACATCCCAAATCCCAGTACCGATCGAAAGAATACACTGTGATTGGTTTGATTAAAATGACCCGGAAATCAATGTACACATCGATGATAAACGTGCTGCTTTAACTGACTGGCAGAACAACCCTTAGTCTCGGACAAAAGCTGATACCTTCCACAAGAAGAAAGAGGCGGCCCTGCGTGAACTTAGCAATCTAAAGAACGACTGGTTAAAAAATAAAGCATGTGAAACACAAAAAACTTGCAAATCAACACAGGATTCACGAATTTTTAAAACTCCACTGAAACACTTTAAGGCCAATCACTCATGACACAGCCCCCCCCCCCTTCACTCATCCGACGGTAACTCCCTAATTAAAGATGAAGTAGGCATCCGTCAGCGCTGGAAAGAGCACTACCATTCGCTGCTCAACCAAAACACTCATGTGGATGTCCTGACTACCCAGCAGGTTCCTCAGCATACAGAGCTGACGCATCTCAGCTATCCTTCATCCTTGGATGAGGTCGCTACTGCCATCAAACATATGAAAAATAACAAAGCCTAGGGCCTGGTGGAATCCCGGCCGAAGTGGATAAAGCAGGAGGACCTCTACTTACTAGCCGTCCCCACTCTCTCCTGGAGAATATATGGGAAAAGGAGGAAATCGCCCAAGCTCTTGAAGACGCCTCCATCGTCAATATTTATAAGACCAAGGCGAGACCTGTCAGACTGTGGCAACTACCATGGGATATCGCTGTTATCCGTAGCTGGCAAGAATATCGCCCGAGTCTTCCTAAACAGACTTCTTCTTGAGGCGGAAAACTTCTTCCCAGAATCTCAATGTGGCTTTATTCCATCACTTGGTACCACTGACATGATCTTTGCTGCCTGTAAGATACAGGAAAAATGCAGAGAACAGCGCCATTACCTGTACTTGGCCTTAATCGACCGAAACAAGGCTTTTGACTCGGTCATCAGGGAAGCCCTCTGGCAGACCCTCAACCGTTTTGGCTACCCACCAAATTTCAGCGCTATTGTGAGGCAATTCCAAGATGGCAAGAACGGAAGTGTCCTGTACAGTAGCACCCACTCTGAGTTCTTCCATATCTAACGGGGATAAAACAAGCATATGTACTGGCATCAACTCTCTTTTCCATTTTCTTGGTTGCCTTCCTTACTCGTGCCAGTGACAATTTAGCTGGTGGGGTGGACATCGAGTACCGTATGAAAGATCTTTTTATCATAAGACGACTCCAGGCAGAAACAAAGGTGTTGGCAACTTCCATTACTGAACTTCAGTATGCAAACGACCTCACCCTCGTCGCTCACACTGAACGTATCTTACAGGAGATCCTGAACACCTATGCAGATGCGTATGCACATTTCGGCCTTGAGGTGAATGTACATAAGATTCAGATTCTTTTTCAGCCTGCCCCTGGCTCAGACACGCCTCCACCATCCATCCAGCCCAACGGTACTACGCTCTCTAATGCTACCCACTTTCAGTATCTCGGCTCCCACCTGTCCACCACTGCAGACATCGATAAAGAGATTCAACATTGTATCAGATGTGCATCGCAAGCCTTTTGCAGACTCCATAACTGTGCTTTCAGCTGTAGGGAGTTGAAATTATCTACAAAGTTGCACGTATATCAAGCAGTGGTCTTCCCTACCCTGCTATATGGCAGCGAGACATGAGTTACATACAGAGGCACCACAAGGCATTTCAAAATTTTCACCAACGTAGTCTACGCTCCCTCCTCCGAGTTCGCCGGGAAGATAAGAGAACAAATGTCAGTATTGTGGCTGACATCAACTATAGGAGGACTGAGGCTACCATTATCCATGAACAACTACATTGGACTGGCCATGTTACCTGTATGGACGACAGTAGACTGCCAAAGCAGCTACTTTACAGGCACCTAACAAATAGTAAGTGTAACACTGGCGGGCAACTGGAAAGGTAACTGGGATAGTATTAAGACATGCCTGAAAAAGTGCCAAATAGACCCCCCTCACCTGGGAGACGATTACTCAACACTGTAACACGCTTGGAGGAGCACAACACTTGAAGATGCCAATACTTCGAATTAGCTCGACTGCAAACAGTGGCAGACAAGCGCCAAGGCCGGAAAGATGCTTCCGCCGCCCTTCCCGCACTAGATATAGCCATCCACATGTGCAACATCTGTGAACGACCCTGCCAGTCCCGAATCGGCCTCTTTAGTCGCCTAAAACTCACCAACGAAGGTGACATCCTTAATAACTCATAACATTGTTTCATAGCTGGATGATCGTCATAGTAGATTCCGAGTGACAGCAATGAGATCACTCCTTGAACTACCACCGAGACTGGGAGGAATGGGATTGACCAATCCAGAGGATATTGCTGCCACCGAACATCAAAGGTCAGTTAAGCTCACGGCAGCCCTCACTGACCCCATAATAACTCATAACGCAACAGGGGAGGTGGATACTAGTGAAGTAAACAAGATTCGAAGATCCATTACGACAGAACGACAGAACGGCCAAAGTGAAAAGTTGCAGCAACTGATGCTGCAAGTCCCAGAGAATTTGAAAGAAAAAGTAGCTATAGCGCAGGAGGTGGGCGCCTCGAACTGGTTAACTAAGTTACCGATAAGGGCAAATTGTTTCAAATCAATAAACAAGAATTTACAAATGCCAATGCACAAAGGTATGGTAGGCCAGTAGAAGGTTTGCCCTCCCAATGCGTGTGTGGCTGTTTCTATGAAGTCGATCACGCCATGGTGTGCAAGAAAGGGGGCTTCATATGCATGAGGCATGACGAAGTAAGGGATCTCACAGCAAACATGTTGAAGGAAATCTGCCGTTATGTCAGGGTAGAACTGAACCTCCTTCCATTGGATGGTGAGAATTTCCAAAATAGGAGTACAAACACATCCAACAAATCCCTTGTGGGTCGAGGATTCTGGACGCGAGGACAGCGAGCCTTCCTCGACATCAGGATTTTTTATCCTATGGCCGCATGTCACCGTAACTTAGCTCTCGGTGCTGCACACAGGAGGAACGAGAACGACAAGATAAGGGCATATGAGGAGAGAATTCAGAACGTTGATCAAAGCAGCTTCACTCTCTGGTGTTCACAACCTCTGGTGGGACCAAGTAAGGTAGGTAGATACCAGGTAGCCTCACGCAGGCCCATAGAAATTCACTAATTGGCAACTCTACTCTCGAGATCGCTAAGCCACGCCCCTTTTGCCACTTCACGCGTTTGTAATATTGAAGTATTATTATCTGCTTCTACTGTTTGATATAACTAAGTGGGCAGAGCGTAATAAGTGATGCCATCACTAGCCAATCAGCGACGTTGGATGGAATCCAGTGGTAGCAAGCGTGGCAAGTAAGATATTTATATTTATTTTATATATTTAATCAGTGGCTCCAATTAAAATAAAACAAAAAATCTCCATTCAATACATTTATTGTACAACTTTTCATACCATCATAAGCCTTCAAAAATATGTAAATAAAAATTTCATTTTTATTTTCATTAGCGTAGATCCTATGGGAGTGAGGCTACCTGGTATCTACCTACCTTGGGACCAAGTGCAAGATGCTTTTACGCCAGACTCCCTTAGGTGATATCCGAACAGAAGCAGCAGCCCAGAAGTTATGTTACAGCCTGGATGAGATGTCAACTGTCCTTCTCTCTCCTTAGGTCAGCTTTGCTCTGCCTCAGGGGAACGAGAGCATCGGCCTCAAAGCTGACAACAGTTGCAGATATTGACTATAAGGCAACAGTCACTGAATGCCGCATAGATGTGCAGCTCAACTAACTCAACACAGCTAGGATAGCTACTTATTTATTAGGATATTTAATTTTAAGGTAATAAAATGGTGGCGAAGGTGTGGCTATTAGGGGAGGCTGGAGGCCACATTGAAAAAAAAAGAAAAAAAAAGAAGTAGTAGTAGTAGTAGTAATATGTGTGTGTGTACAGGGTATGTATGTACACACACACACACACACACACACACATACCCTGTACATACACACACACACACACCTGCACATACGCGCACATGTGTGTGTGTGTGTGTGTGTGTATTAGTGTATGTATGTCTGTGTATATTAGTTATTAGTAAATGTATGTGTGTGTGTGTGTGTGTGTGTGTTTGTATTAGTGTATGTGTGTTTATTAGTGTATGTATATGTGTGTTTCTTTACGCCATTCGCCTCTGTGTACGCAGCAATAATTGGAAACTTGGATGTTAATCGATTTGCGTATCGTATTACCGGGTAATGGTTAGCCATTGCAGTTGGCGAGTTGTCCGGCCCCTGGCCGGCCATCCTCGTTACACGAGGGCAACCATTATGTGTATATGTGTGTATATGTGTCTGTATTAGTGTATCCATTTGTGTATTGATGTATGTGTGTGTTGTGTGTGAATATGTATGAGTGTATATTAGGGTTGCTCATTTTTTCACACTTTTTTAAAATTGTGGGTGGGGGTGTTTTTTCCCATTATTTTGTTACTCCTGAATTCATTGGTGCCAGAATTAATGAAATCCAACATGTTCTAGGGGTCGCGAATCCAAATATAAAAAATGAATTTTTGCGAAAAAACGTCAAAACTCAAGCTTTTTCTCTTATAGATCAGCAATCGCGCTGCTTTTCACTACTTAACCCTAATGGCTGGCTAGAGCAGCTATTCAGCTTTCCATTGACACCTAATTCGATTGCATGCACCTCTTATTTGACCTTCTAAGTCAGGTCAAAGGCTGTAGCCTACCTGCGTTAACGGAGTTATAAATTCACTAGGTTCACATTGGCAGCTTTAAAACCCTGCGCTTCTTTGCAGTGTTTTGACATGTGTTGTGTTGTTGTTGGTACTGTGGTGTTATTTTATAATTTACTCAAATCTGCTATATAGTGTGGCAGTAAATTTATGGTTATCTATTTATGTTGTATTTTCTACAGGTTATTAAATTGCTCTTATGTGACCCTATTTTGTTTGCCTATTTTGTTTTATTACAAAACGTTTTTTTTCTTACAGAGTTCATCTGTTTATATACATACAATCATGGAAGAGAGTGAGTCGCAGTCGGGGGAGAATGCTAAGGGGACTGTCAGGCCAACATCATCCACTACCCGTTCTGCCACTGAAATCTATCTAGTAGGCCAGCCAGCATCGTCAATTAGAGGCAGTAAACTCCCGACGATGCGTCAAGTCCTGAAGTTCTTCTTTCACACAGTGAATGAATCTGGTGACAGACAGGAGACGTTTAAAGAAACAGTGAGAAACGTACTCACGTTCTGGAATTTAGCTCGCATCAAGACTATCTCAGAGAGGGGGTGCCGGGAGAAGCTGACAAGGTTATGGGAGCACTGGAGAAGTCTACAAAAAATTCGGGCCAGGGCTGCAAAGGACAAGGTTGAAAACTTCAAGTCTCAACTTGACCTGTTGTGGGACATCGGAGCACCGGACGCCGTAGAGGACATCGAGAAGAAACGGCTGCTTACACCGGCCGACAAACAACAAGACATGGCCTTATATCAAGACCAACGCGGAGAAAGAAAAGCGTTCATGAGTGGTAACGATAAGATTTTTGCCGCTAAGAAGAGAAAGCAGGAGGAACGAGTCGAGAAGCAAAGGTCGAAACAGGGGTGGTTCGCAGCCTGTGAACCAAGCAGCAGTGATTCGAGACCTCAAACCTCTGTGGTGGCTGACACCCCAACGGAAGTAGAAATGGAGAAAAAGGACACAGCGATACAACCTGGCAGGTACACATCAAAGCACCCTTATGTGACGGTTCAGCTTCCACGTCGCATTCTCCAAGAGCCAGCATTAAAGGAACTCGCTGACCGTCTTCGGATATCCAATAACGAAGTAAGTGTATCCATAAATGTGTTTGGAATGTTTGAAATTCCTGTTAATTATTTGATAAGCACTTAAACAGTCGACATTTTCTACTGACACCCTTGCCGGCTTTTGCTCGCAGATAGTTTCGGTGGTCGCAGCAGTGCTGCTCTCTGCTAACCCGCCAGGCGATCTGTCTGAGTTCAGAATCTCGAGAGAGACTGCGAGACGGGCGCGAGCTTCACACCGTCGTCAGGTAGCTGCCGCACAAAGGGAGGCCTTCACGCCTCCACCACATGCAGTGGTGCACTGGGATGGTAAGCTGGTTAAGGTGAGAACACGTTTAGGTACTACATTAATATTTTACCAAAGCCTAGACTATTGTAATATATTGTTAGAAATGTATCAAATCATTAACAAAAAGCTTGGAGAAAAAGGCAGCCTTGATAATTCTTCATTATCTGTCTGAATTTTTATATTTCTCTTATTTCAGAACGTCGTGGGAGAAGAACACCGACAGGCCATCTTCATCTCAGGGCGCGGCCATGAGGAAGGGAAGCTGCTTGCTGTCTTGCCAGTGAAGGACGGCACTGGCCTGACCCAGGCACGCGCAACAGCTCGTGCTATCGAGGACTGGAGCTGCGCTTCAAACGTCAAGGCACTGTGCTTTGATACAACGTCATCCAACACAGGGCGAGTCCAAGGTGCGGTTGTCCATCTGGAGGCGCTGCTGGAAAAACAGCTGTTGAGGCTTGGGTGCAGACACCACGTCATGGAACTGGTGGTGAGAGCCGCTGCCAGCAACATCTTCGGCAAAACATCGGCCCCTACGGACCCTCTCTTCCAGACTCTTAAGAAAAGGTGGAGTCAACTAGATCACTCTCAGTATCTCAGGCTGGACATTGCAAATCTACCAGAGTCTGACTGGCTCAGTCACCTCCGACACAGGACCGTTAGCTACCTGCTGACCGTCACAGAATGGGCCAGAGAGGATTACCGAGAAGCGGCAGAACTAACGCTCCTCGTCCTCGGTGTGAATCCTCCGCGCGGCGCACACTTTCTGCGTCCTAGCGCATGTCACCACGCTCGCTGGATGGCGAAGATCATATACTACCTCAAGATCTACATGTTTAGCCACCAGCTAGAGCTCAGCAGTGACCTGTGCGTCAAGCTGCAGAGGATGGCGATCTTTGTGTCTCTGCTGTACACACCGGCGTGGCTGAAATCACCAGTAGCCGAGGATGCGCCTGTGAATGACCTGCAACTGCATCACGAACTCCTCCGCTACAGGGCCGTGGACTGTGAGGTGGCTGATGCGGCGCTGGCGGTCGCGAGCCGCCACCTGTGGTATCTAAGGCCACAGACCGTCGTTCTGTCGCTGTGCAGCGAGAAGTTGAGTGCGGCAGAGAAAAAGGAGATGGCGACCAAATTGAGCTGCCTAGAAGAAACGAACGACTACGCCAACGACAACTTGGTCATCCAACAGACTACACGGCTTTCCGACCTGATAGATGAACGTTCATGGATGATCTTCAAGGAGCATCATGTGTGCGGCACAGCATGGCTGATGTCACCGGTGGAAGACTGGGAGAAAAACGAAGAGTTCATGAAGCTGAAAGATTTCTCCAGAAGCCTGAAGGTAACCAATGACGTGGCCGAAAGGGGAATAAAGCTTATGCAGGACTTCATTGGTTCAGTCACGAAGGATGAGCAGCAGCTGCATGATGTCATGCAACTTGTGGAAAAGCACAGGAAGCAGATGAGTGGCTTCAGCAAGTCTGCTCTGATGCAACTGTGAGAGTTGAATAGAGGGGGGATTGAACTTTCAAATTGCATCTCCTCCTAGAGTTATTGACCTATTTCAATGATGTTTGTTTTTTTAGAAGGGAAATATATCATGGAAAAGACTGTGACGGCAAAATATTGATATGTATTTTCGAATAAATGGAAAAGTCAAAACTATGAATATTTTGGAATCTGGTTCCCTTAACGCAGGTAAAGCCTTTGACCTGAACTAGAAGGTCAACTAAGAGGTGCATGCAATCGAATTAGGTGTCAATGGAAAGCTGAATAGCTGCTCTAGCCAGCCATTAGGGTTAAGTAGTGAAAAGCAGCGCGATTGCTGATCTATAAGAGAAAAAGGTTGAGTTTTGACGTTTTTTCGCAAAAATTCATTTTTTATATTTGGATTCGCGACCCCTAGAACATGTTGGATTTCATTAATTCTGGCACCAATGAATTTAGGAGTAACGAAATATGGGAAAAAACACCCCCACCCACAAGTTTCTAAAATTGGGAAAAATGAGCAACCCTAGTGTATATGTGTGTGTGTGTGTGTGTGTGTGTGTATATATGTATTAGTGTATATGTCTGTGTGCATGTGTGTGTGTGTGTGTGTTTGTGTGTGTGTGTGTGTTTGTGTGTGTGTGTGTGTTTTCATGTGTGTGTGCGTGTAACTGTGTGTGTGTTTGTGTGTGCATCTGTGCACTATATGTGTGTGTCCGTGTAACTGCGTGTGTGTGTGTGTGTGTGTGTGTGTGTGTGTGTGTGTTTTCATGTGTGTGTGCGTGTAACTGTGTGTGTGTTTGTGTGTGCATCTGTGCACTATATGTGTGTGTCCGTGTAACTGCGTGTGTGTGTGTGTGTGTGTGTGTCTGTTTGTGTGTGTCTGCTGTCTGTAAGTGTATGTGTGTGTGTGTGTATGTGTTTATTAGTATATGTATGTGTGTGCTTGTATGTGTAACTATGTGTACAATAGTGTTCGTGTATATCATGTGTGTGGGTGTTTATTAATATATGTATGTATGTGTGTGTGTGTATAAGTGTGTGTGTGTGTTTGTTTTTATTAGTATATGTATGCGTGTGCGTGCATGTGTAACTGTGTGTACCATAGTGTTTGTGTGTGCCATGTATGTAGGTGTTTATTAGTATATGTATGTATGTATGTGTGTGTGTGTGTGTGTGTGTGTGTGTGTGTGCTCAAGGGATCAGCCACCACTCTACTGATTGCCACGTGAGGCACACATCAACTTTTTCTGGGACATGGCAAGACCTGGGACATGGGGGAGTATCTTGGACGTGAAGGATAATTTAGGACATGGAAAAAACCTGAGACATGGGGATGATATAGGACAACCTGGGACATGGGAGACGTCTTAGGTTATTGTGGAGAGGATTTTGTATATGGGGAGGCCCTAGGACAATAGGACATGGCAGGACCTGGGATATGAGGACGAACTGGGGCAGGGCAAATATTTCTGACATTCTGGGACATAAAAGGATGTAGGAGAAGAAGAAGAAGAAGAAGGTTCACATTACAACAATACAGAAGGTACGGTACTTACAAAACAGGTGACTCACTCCACCTGGACCAACTCCACTAATGGCTTGTTGAGAATTGCATTGGTATGATATTTCGGACCACCTTAAGATGAGGCATCCTCGACTATTTCACCTGATGATTAAACACCTTGGCGTTAACTGTAGGTCATGCTAGGTTAGGTTAGGTTAGGTTAGGTTAGGGTTAGATTAGATTAGGATTGGTTAATTTCACTTTAAGTCGGGTTAGGATACGACAGGTTACTGTAGGTTAGGTTAAGTTCGCTTTAGGATAGGATAGTATTTTATCATCAGATGAAATAAACTGG
>CAUDMG010001723.1:887500-905000 GCA_958450375.1 Homarus gammarus
CACACACTACTACTAATACTACTTTTTTTTCTTTTTTTACGCTTGGCCTTCAGCCTCCCCCAATCGCCACACCTTCGCCGCCATTTTTACCTTAAAATTAAATATCCTAATACTGTACATAAGTAGCTACCCTGGCTATGATGAATTAGTTGAGCCACAGGTTTATGCGGAATTCAGTGACTGTTGCCTCATAGTCAATATCTGCAACTGTTGTCAGCTTTGGGGGCCGAAACTACTACTACTACTAAAACTTCTTCTTTTTTTTAAATGGCCTCCAGCCTCCCCCAATAGCCATTCCTTCGCCACCATTTTATTACCTTAATATTAAATATCCCAATACATAAGTAGCTATCCTAGCTGTGTTGAGTTAGTTGAGCCGCAGATATATGCGGTATTCAGTGACTGTTGCCTCATAGTCAATATCTGCAACTGTTGTCGGCTTTGGGGCCGATGCTCTCGTTCCTCTGAGGCAGAGCAAAGCCAACCTAAGGAAAGAGAAGGACAGTCGACATCTCATCCAGGCTGTAACATAACTTCTGGGCTGCTGCTTCTGTTTGGATATCACCTCCGCGAGTCTGGCGTAGAAGTATCTTGCACTTGGTCCCATCCCACCACTACAACAACTACTACCTTGCTGTCGCTGTGATAAAATTATATGAGTTGTTAAGGATGTCACCTTCGTTGGTGAGCTGAGGTGACTAGAGAGGCCGATACGGGACCGACATGACCGTCCACAAAAGTTGCACGTGTGGAGAGCTACACCTAATTCAGGAAGGGCAACGGCAGCGTCTTTCCGGTGCTAGGGCTCGTCTGCCTTGGTATGCAGTCGGGCTAACTCGAAAGTATTGACACCCTTTCACGCAGTGCTCCTTCAAGCGTTACGGTATGTAGTGATCGTCTCGTAGATGAGGGGTCGATTTGGCATTTTTTCAGGTTTGTCTTAAGACTATCCTTATACTTTTCCGTTGTCCGCCAGAGTTACGTTTACCATTCGTTAGGTGAATGCAAAGTAGCTGTTTTGGCAGTCTACTGTCATCCACGCGGGTAACAGAACCAGTCCACCGAGATGTTCATGGATAATGGTAGCCTTGATGCTCCTCCAATTGGTTTCAGCGAGAATACTGGCATTTGTTCTCTTGTCTTCCCAGCGAACTCGGAGGACGGAACGTAGACTACGTTGTTGAAAGTTAAGTGCCTTGAGGTGCCTTCTGTATATGACCTATGTCTCATTGCCATATAGCGGAGTGGGAAGGACCACTGCTCGATACACTTACAACTTTGTAGATAATTTGATCTCCCTGCAGCTGAAAACAGAGGTAAGGAATCTGCCAAAGGCTTGAAATGCACATGTGATCTGATGTTGAATCTCTTAATCGATGTCCGCGGTGGTGGACAGGTGGGAGCCAAGGTACTATAAGTGGGTAGCATTAGAGAAAGAAGTTGAACCAGGGGCAGGCTTAAAGAGAATCTGAGTCTTACATGCATTCACCTCAAGGCCGAAGTGTGCACACGCATCTGCATAGGTGTTCAGGATTTCCTGTAGGTAGCGTTCAGTGTGAGTGACGAAGTGACGAGGGAGAGGTCCTCTGCATACTGAAGTTCAGTGACAGCTTTGTTCCTGCCTGAAATCGTCTTGTGTTGAAAAGTCCCTTCATCCGGTACTGGATGTCCACCCTACCAGCTAAATTGGCACTGACACGAATAAGGAAGACAGCCATAAAAATGGAAGAGAGTTGGTGCCAGTACACAACGTTGTTTTATCCCTGCTTGGGTGGGTAAGAACTCAGAATGGGTGCCATTGTACAGGACACTGCCGTTCATGCCATCATGAAGTTTCCTCACAAAGGCAATGAATTTTAGTGGGCAGCCAAAATGACTGAGGGTCCGCCAGAGAGCTTCCTTGTTGACTAAGTCGAAGGCCTAGTAAGTTCAATGTTCTCTCCACTTTTCCTGTACAGTATCTGGCAGGCAGCAAGGATCATGTCAGTAGTGCCACGTGATGGTCTAAAGCCACATTGAGATTCTGGGAGGAAGTTTTCCTGTAACAGCACCTTTGCATTATATGAATATTCACCCAAATGGATAACACCAAATTATTCACCAATGACTCAGCAGTTATTCACGTTATACACGCTGAGTAGCTAGTAACACTCCCAGGAGTCAGGCGAGGTCACCTGACTATTCACAACACCCCGCCTGATGCTCCTCTCCTGCTCAGAGGAGAGGGAAGATTCTTACTACTAGTTAAGGGGAGAGCACCTAACTTAGGTGTTCCCATACAAGTGTACCTAAAACACTTCCCCTGGAGAAAATTCACAATACATACTCTCCCAAACTTAATAGCTTCAACAATAAAGTAAGTCCAGAATAAGTGTTTACATCAGCCCTGCCACTTTAAGAGTTCCAGAACTTATTTAAAATCAAATGTGTGTGATACATAAAACAAAAAATGCGATCACATTCCGCCTCAGAAAGAAGTCTGTTTAGGAGGACTCGGGTGATAATCTTGCCAGCTACAGACAGCAGCGAGATCCCACGGTAGTTGCCACAGTCTGACAGGTCTCTCTTGTTCTTATAAATATTGATGATCGGGTTAACTTTAAGAAATTGGGGGATTTCCTCCTTCTCTCTTATATTCTCCAGGAGGGAGTGGAGATGGCTGGTAAGTAGAAGTCCCATTGCTTTCTACACCTTGGGTGGGATTCCATCAGGAACTGTGGCTCTATATTTTTCATCTGGTTGATAGCAGCAGGTACCTCATCCAGGGATGGAGCATAGCTGAGGGACCTGCTGGATAGTCATGACATCCACATCGGTGTTTCGTTGAGCATTTGATGGTAGTGCTCTTTCCAGCACTGTTGGGTGCCTTCTTCGTCTTCAATTAAGGACTTACCGTCAGATTAGCGGAGAGGGGCCACGTCATGAGTGGATGGGCCATATATTTGTTTTCATGCATCTTGTGTTGATCCGCAATATTTTATATTTCACATGCGATATTTTTCCACCATTCGTTCATTAGTTTGCGACGTTCACGCTGGTCCGCTGCTTAGGGTTGTTCTGACACCAAGTGAGAGAAGCACGGGTAGTTTTCAACAAACCAATCCTGATGCATTCTTTTGATCTGGCCGAGGGTCTCATTGCAGGTTTTTGTGATAACAGCTTTGATAGAACTCCATTCGGCACTTGAATTATGTTTGTTTATCCCCCCCCCCCCCCATCGTTGAGTTGCTCTCTGGATCCCCCAGTCGCTTAGTGTTAAAGCCTCTTTTGGATGTAATGGCCCCTGCTTCATAAAAAGAAGAATTATATAAATGGGTTAATTACATTTGATTTATATACTGATTCATCCCCTGTAACTTTCCACTGGCTATGAGGTGACATGTTCAGAGCACGTGATAAGGTGTGCCCACAGGATGCTGCATCATATTATGCTGTGTTAAGGCATTAAGTAGCCGGCTCCCTGGCCACCTAAAGCGGACAGTAGTTTGATATCCTTGACTAGAGGAAAACGTTATTTGAGAGCCATCGTGGATGGTTTCGTCTTCCCTCGAGGGAGGACGACGTGCCTATTCCGTTCTCCCTCGATGGGTCACTACTCATAGAATTACTACTCAATCCCTCACACCGAAAGGACGTGATTAAACGGTCTATTTACATAGCCACCGTCCTTCTCTTAACACTCATAGCTACAGTGATTAAGTTACGGTTGATTTACACTCTGAAATTGTACAAACAACAGCTCCTCAATAAAAGGAGAAACAGACAATTGGGTTTTGCTACTAAAACCCAATATAATATAAACGTTCCAGCCTATAGACATAGGCCTGGTTCATGGAGGCTTGCTGCCTTCGCCGTTTTGGTGCGATGTGAAGTGAGAGCTTGGCTATGACGAGCCGATGATCAGTGTCACAATGGCCTGAGCCACACATGGCATGGGTGATCACGACATCTCGGCGATCTCTTTCTCTGACAATGATGAAGTCAATGAGATGCCAGTGTTTGGATCATGGGTGTTGCCACAAACCCTTGAACTTGTCGCCCTGCATAAGCAAGGTATTGATGATAGTGGGGTTGTGTGCAGCACACTTTCTGAAGAGGAGTATGCGGTTGGGATTACACTTGCCTGGTCCATTCCTCCCTATGGTTTCATGCCAAATGTCAGCATCTCTGCAAACTGTGGCACTGAAGTCACAAAGGAGCACAACCTTATCTTCTCTGGGGATAGAGGCTAGCACTCTGTCAAGGTCGGCGTAAAGGCCTCCTTGATTTCATCCTCTGCATCAAGTGTTGGGGCATATGCACTGATGAAAAAGGCATGACGTGAGTGATTCAGTGGGACTCTGAGCGTCATGAGGAGCTCGTTGATCCCAACAGACATTTCAGTTAGCCTGTGTAAGAAACGTTGGCAGATGGCAAAGCCAATTCCATAAATGGGGTTTCTCTCCACAGCAGGTTTACCTTTCCAGAAGAAGGTATAGCCAGACCCCTGTTCTGTGAGTAGACCGTCGTCTGGGAGCCGAGACTCGCTAATGGTTGCAATGCTGATGTTATACCTAGCCAGCTCTTTTGCCACAAGGGCAGTTCTTCTTTCAAGACGCTTAATTGTGCCAGTATCCAGAAGGGCCTTGACATTCCATGCAGCGACCATAAGAGGTTCTTTAGTTTGATTTTTGCTTTGATCTGTGATTGTGTTTGTGTTTTTGGATGCATAAGGATGACCTTACTGAAAGCAGTTGCCCAGTCAAATTGGTTCTTTAGGCAGGTTATGTTTAGGGCACCTTTTCTCGCCCCCTTCCCATGTGGGGTGAGCAAAGTGGCTCCTCAAAAGGGCTGCTCAGTCGCACAGACAGGACCGGATTGCACTGCTGCCTAGATCCCATTGCATTTTGATGATGATGAGAAGTATGATGAGCCGGTTGATGGCTGTACGTTAGTTGATTTATGTAGGGAGGCAAGAGTGCAGGCTGCAAGCATACATCTTGGCTGTCCCTTTGACTGATCCCGTGGTGCAGATAATTGCAATGACTGGGGAGAAGGAGAGTTGTAATGGATTGCCGATAACTCAGTTTCAGTTTGTTGGATTTCGCCTGAGTAGTCTGTCCATCTTGTATTGCTGGTGTAGTCTCTGGGTTCCCATGTTGGTCACGTCTTCTGCCTATTCCATCGTTGGTGTCTTACTGAAGCTCTGTAAGCATGTCTGCCTGATGCGGGGCTCCAAAGCATATTTTTCGTTGGGGGTTTACTCCCGTAGCCTTATACCTACCAAGGTTAATCCGGTAAGCTATGGGGTAGTGGTTGGTAGGCGTCAGGGCATGTCCTTGTGCCAGTGAGGCTATGCACCAACCCTCTAGGGCCGCATGCTGTTCCGAGATCCCCTTCCTGTCTAGCCTGAGGCCGCGAGGTACCCAGTTACCATGCGCTGCCACGAGGAGGTCCAGCAGGAGTCTTGATTGTGAATAGTCTGTGTATTGGCAGGGAAAGACTTAGGCAAGGTTGCTTTCCCATTCACAACGAGGGTAGCCAGCAGCAGTAGCTGAAAGCGAGAGAGAGCAAGCAGTGCTTGCACCTTAACATTAACATAATGCTGCCACACTAAACGTACTAGCTACCCTGTGTGTCACACACACACACACACACACTGATTTCTTTAAGCAGTAACATACATAAAAGTTTAGATTATCGAATAAAAACAATTTCTTCTGGAATCAGTTTGATAAAAGTTTCGTTTACCCATACGAGAATATCGAGAGAACTAAGAGAGGAGAGAACCAAGAGAGGAGAGAATTACGAGAGGAGACAACCAAGAGAGGAGAGAACCAAGAGAAGAGAGAACTAGGGGAGGAGTGAAGCAAGAGAAGAGAGAACTAGGAGAGGAGACAACCAAGAGAAGAGAGAACTAGGAGAGGAGACAACCAAGAAAAGAGAGAACTAGGAGTGGAGACAACCAAGACAAAAGACAACTAAGAAGAGACAGCCAAGAAGAGAAAATCAAACGAAGAGACAACCATTTAGAGACAACCAAGAGAAGAGACAATCAAGAGAAGAGACAACCAAGAAGAGACAATCAAGAGAAGAGACAACCAAGAAGAGACAATCAAGAGAAGACACAATCAAGAAGAGACAGCCAGGAAGAGACAACCAAGGAGAGACAACCTAGAAATTTCCTGGTTATGAGACCCATCTGACAAGGGAGAAGAAAAATGGTGTGATGTTCTCCCTTAAACATAGGGAGAAGAAGGTTAGGAGTCTCCCTGAATGTGTCATAATTAACACAGAAAAAAATATTGATTAAGGACAAGTTTTATTAAAAGTAGAATTTCATGAAAAAAAGTATGTGAGAGTAAGAAGTGTGTGTGTTTGTGTGTAGAATATAAGAGAGACCACGAAAGGGAGAATGAACATAAAACAAGTTGGTAACCTAACCTAACCTAACCTAACCTAACCTAACCTAATCTCAACATATTCCTACTCAGAGAAACGAAGTTCACGATTTTTTTGTAATATAAAATAAAAAGATAAATCTGCTTTAGTTTCAAATCCAATTATTCGCTTATTTCTTTTTAATATTTTATCAAGACAAAAATGACTCTTTGGTAAACTGGAGACTAAATTGATTTTTTTCTTAAACTATTTATGACACGTAAAAAATAATAATGCATTACCTTTCGTCGTTAATATCAATATTTTTTTCTACCTGTCTTTCCTTCACCTCCACAATACAATTAATTATCTTCCACAATGAGAAATAAATCAAAGTCAAGTGGGAATATAAATTAAAATTGTGATAAATTTTAAGAAGAGAAAAAAAAATAACCTCTGGTGCGTCGTGAGGTCATAAAACTTTACGCTTCACTTGGGTCATGTGTGAAGACTCGGCCAAGGCCAGGCTATACTGTACCCTTGTTTACTGCAATCTTCACACTATAACACGATTTTCACCCTATAACACGAACTTCACACTATAACACAATCTTCACCCGATAACACGATCTTCACCCTATAACACGATTTTTACTCTATAACACGATCTTCACCCTATAACACGAACTTCACACTATAACACAATCTTCACCCGATAACACGATCTTCACACTATAACACGAACTTCACACTATAACACAATCTTCACCCGATAACACGATTTTTACTCTATAACACGATCTTCACCCGAAAATACGATCTTCGCACTATAACACGATCTTCACACTATAGCACGATCTTCACCCTATAACACAATCTTCACCCGATAACACGATCTTCAACCGATAACACAATCTTCACACTATAACACGATCTTCACACTATAACACGATCTTCACCCGAAAATACGATCTTCGCACTATAACACGATCTTCACACTATAGCACGATCTTCACCCTATAACACGATCTTCAACCGATAACACGATCTTCAACCGATAACACAATCTTCACCCTATAACACGATCTTCACCCTATAACACGATCTGTACTCTATAACACGATCTGTACTCTATAACACGATCTTCACCCTATAACACGATCTGTACTCTATAACACGATCTGTACTCTATAACACGATCTTCACCCTATAACACGATCTGTACTCTGTAACACGATCTTCACCCTATAACACGATCTGTACTCTATAACACGATCTTCACCCTATAAAACGATCTTTACTCTATAACACGATCTTCACCCTATAACATGATCTTCACACTACAACACGATCTTCACCCTATAACATGATCTTCACCCTATAACACGATCTTCACCCTATAACACGATCTTCACCCTATAACACGATCTTCACCCTATAACACGATCTTCACCATATAGCACGATCTTCACACTATAATACGATCGTCACACTATAACACGATCTTCACACTATAACACGATCTTCACACTATAATACGATCGTCACACTATAACACGATCTTCACACTATAATACGATCGTCACACTACAACACGATCTTCACACTATAACACGATCTTCACACTATAATACGATCGTCACACTATAACACGATCTTCACACTATAACACGATCTTCACACTATAACACGATCTTCACACTATAACACGATCTTCACACTATAACACGATCTTCACCCTATAAAACGATCTTTACTCTATAACACGATCTTCACACTATAACACGATCTTCACCCTATAACACGAACTTCACCCTATAACACGATCTTCACCATATAGCACGATCTTCACACTATAATACGATCGTCACACTATAACACGATCTTCACACTATAACACGATCGTCACACTATAACACGATCTTCACACTATAACACGATCTTCACCCTATAACACGAACTTCACCCTATAACACGATCTTCACCATATAGCACGATCTTCACACTATAATACGATCGTCACACTATAATACGATCTTCACACTATAACACGATCGTCACACTATAACACGATCTTCACACTATAACACGATCGTCACACTATAACACGATCTTCACACTATAACACGATCGTCACACTATAACACTATCTTCACCATATAGCACGATCTTCACACTATAATACGATCGTCACACTATAACACGATCTTCACACTATAACACGATCGTCACACTATAACACGATCGTCACACTATAACACGATCTTCACACTATAACACAATCTTCGCTCAATAACAAGATCTCTACTCAATAACACGATCTTCACCCTAAACACGATCTTCATCTGGGTCTGATATGATGTTCATTTGTCGATATTATTGAAAAGTTTAACGTATATTGTTTCCGGTGCTTGTTGGAGAGAGAGAGAGAGAGAGAGAGAGAGAGAGAGAGAGAGAGAGAGAGAGAGACTCTTATATCCCTGCAATGTTTTCTTTTCATTTAGGATTTGAGCCACAAAGTGAGAAGGGTAAACAAAACTCATGTGGACTCTACCAAGTGTGATGTGCTGATAAATTTAATAGTTTCCCCACCATTAAAATCAAATCCAACGTTTTCTATCTAAGCTTCCTCTAGAGTCTAGATTGTTCTCGGTCTTTTTGTCTGTCTGTCTGTCTGTCTGTCTCTTCCTCCTCCCCTACCACAGACGTAATTACATAATACTATATAATTTTCCTATCCATAACAAGCATCACTGCTATTCTTTGTACCCAACATCTTGTAGTTTGCTTATTTTCTTCTATTCTTTCTTCCTCCAGTTCTTAGACTTTTTCACTATTTATTGCTCATTTCTTCTTATTCATTTCTCTCTATAATTTCTTTATCTATGACAGTTATCAACGTTTTACTTATTACCCAACGTCATTTATTTTTTATTCTCTTACTTTCATCTCCTCTACTGTGCGGTAAATTACTCCTTTCACTACGTTCTCTCTCTCTCTCTCTGTTTTTTTTATCTTTCTTCATTTTCTTATTTCCTCGTTTCTCTCTTTCACTTTCAGTTTTTCTTTAGCTTTCTTTCTCTCCTTCCTTCACACTTTCTTTCTCTCGCTCTTGCTTCCTTTCTTCCCCCCCCCCCCCCTCTTTCATTCTTTCACTTTCTTTCCCACTTTCACAGCTATTCCATTGTCTCCCACTTTACTCAAATTCTCTCGCGTGTATATTTTTACTATGGACTTGCAAAACGTATCTCTCTCTCTCTCTCTCTCTCTCTCTCTCTAAGCTAGTGCTGAGTGGCTATTAAGTGATCTCTATCTTCATCTAATTTTACCTTCTTTCAGATTTTTAACGTATAATATTAATAATCTCAACCACCCTCAGAATCCCAGCATAATATCATGGTAAATTTAACTAGTCTCTGTGTCACAGCTCAATATAGCAATTTCAGCAACTCGCAGAATCTCGGTTTGTTCAAGCGGGACATTTAGATGCAGTTTCACATCTCTAGCGTAAGAGGAGAACAATATCACTAACAGGGGACCTACAGTGTGTTGGCGGGGGTGGCCAGTGGTGTTTTATATGGTGAAATGGACCTCACACTTACTACGTTCCAGGTTCAATAGTCCCACGTTAAAGAGACTCCAGATTTAATAGGCCCACGTTAAAGAGACCCCGGGTTCAATAGGCCCAAGGTTTAATAGACTACTGTTCAAAGGGTCCCAGTCCTACATGACCCTAGCCCTACTAGACCCCATTCCTACTCGATCTCAGCCCAACTAAACCCAAACCTTTTAAACCACAGTCTTACTAGACCCCATTCCTACAATTTCCCAATCTAACTTAACCTTACCATTAAACTTGGGATCTATGAAATAGCTCCCTATAAAACTGGGTTCAATTAGAACTAATAAACCCCAAACCTTGAAGGGAGTGAGAGTAACAGAAAGACAGACAGACAGAGACAGAGAGTGAACTAGAGACAAAAGCAGAGATAGAGACAGAGACAGAGAGACACATGCAGACAGAGAGACACAGACAAAGGGACAGAGATTAGAAACAGAAACATAGACAGACAGGGAGACACATATTTACAAACAGAGAGAGAGAGAGAGAGAGAGAGAGAGAGAGAGAGAGAGAGAGAGAGTATTAAATGCACAAAAATCCATAGCGTCAGGTTGGTGGCCAGACACACTGACATACTCGGGGGATTATGTGATGTAACAATGAAAAACTGTTGTTGTTTGCCAGTGTGGGGAGATAGGTGGGGAGGGGTGGGGAGAAAGATGTGGGGAGAGAGGGGTGGTGAGATAGGTGGAGAGGTGAGGGGAGAGAGAAGTGGGGAGAGAGGGGTGGTGAGATAGGTGGAGAGGTGAGGGGAGAGAGGGGTGGTGAGATAGGTGGAGAGGTGAGGGGGAGAGAGATGTGGGGAGAAAGGGGTGGTGAGATAGGTGGAGAGGTGAGGGGGAGAGAGATGTGGGGAGAGACGGGTGGTGAGATAGGTGGAGAGGTGAGGGGGAGAGAGATGTGGGGAGATATGTGGCGAGAGAGTGGCGGGGAGAGATGTGGAGAAAGAGAGGTCGGGAGGTGTGAGGAGAAAGTGGTGTGTGAAGAGAGAGAGAGAGAGAGAGAGAGAGAGAGAGAGAGAGAGAGAGAGAGATGTGTTGCCACAAAGGTTCAGGTTTTAGCCAGAGATTGAAACACAATTAAATACAAAAGGCAGGTAAATCACTGGGATTTTTACACACGCACGCACGCAAATACGCACACAGACAGACAGACAGACAGACAGTTAGATAGATAGATAGATAGATAGATAGATAATTAGATAGATAGATAGATATAGATATAGATAGATATAGATAGATAGATAGATAGATAGACGTTGGGTGTGTGAATGAAGGAGAGAGTCAGTATGCAAATCACTGGATCTCAACATTCAGATCTGTCTCTCACCCCACTCCCTAAACCCACCTCTATTAGGGCTCTCTCACCCCACTCCCTAAACCCACCTCTATTAGGGCTCTCTCACCCCACTCCCTAAACCCACCTCTATTAGGGCTCTCTCACCCCACTCCCTAAACCCACCTCTTTTAGGGCTCTCTCACCCCACTCCCTAAACCCACCTCTCTTAGGGCTCTCTCACCCCACTCCCTAAACCCACCTCTATTAGGGCTCTCTCACCCCACTCCCTAAACCCACCTCTATTAGGGCTCTCTCACCCCACTCCCTAAATCCACCTCTTTTAGGGCTCTCTCACCCCACTCCGTAAACCCACCTCTTTTGGGGCTCTCTCACCCCACTCCCTAAACCCACCTCTTCTAGGGCTCTCTCACCCCACTCCTTAAACCCACCTCTTTAAAGGTCTGTCTCTGTCTCTGATTCTAGTCCCTAAAATCGTCGTCTCAAGGACTTTCTCTAAACCCATTCCCCTAAACCACCCCCTGAAGGTCCCGCTCTCACACTACACTGTCATGGGATTACCAACTCTAGTTCAGGGAGAGTGACAAGGTGTAGGGCAGAGGGGAGACGACTGTGTGTGTCCCTGGGGAAGAGGAGAGATAGAAGGGGGGGGGGGAGATCAGGGTGGAAAGAGGGACAGGAGTAGGGAGAGAGACAGGCAGCGACAAAAAGATAGACAGACAGATGCAGGAGAGAGAGAGAGAGAGAGAGAGAGAGAGAGAGAGAGAGAGAGAATATGTTGTCAGAAAGAATTATCAACACAGTAATCCCAGTCTAGTGTGGTAATATTATTCACGTACCAACACCGAAAATTTAATTAAATCGCCTGAAAATCCGACAGTGGCGTGAGAAACTGTCCCTTGTGAAATTTCATTAAATGTACAACGTTAAAACTAGGCTATGAAATCTTGATAAATGATATAAGATCGGTGTGTGTTGGGGGGGAGGGCGCACAGGTGCATCATGGCCATCTTCAGGTACTACAGGTGAGGTCAATTATTTATTACAGGTAATTTATGGCACGAGTGGTGTATGTGTGTATTTGTAGCTGTGTCTGTGTGTTTATTTGTATATCTCTTGTTACTGTCATACACACACACAATAATAACAGCTTCCTCATCTAACCTACGGTAACCTCACCTAACTTAACCTAACCTACGTAGATAACTATTGTATTACAGCTAAATGCATCATACTACAAAAATCTCGAGCCCTCAATCAGTCTTGCTTCTGCATCTCGCAACACCTGTAATATATTTGTTTATGTATATTTACGCAACTATGATAGTAGATAAGACTCAACCATCAATTCTTCCTCCTCCACGTTGCATTTAATCTTGAAACGTTTAGAAATTCCACACAGCAGAATACCTTCCCCCACTTATCTGGCTCCACCTGTACTGAATTCACAACACCTGGCTATGATTCATCGTGGTTGGCACGTAACACCTGGCTAAGTGAATGAGCGACTGCCTTCACAATGATACCTTCTCGCGGGTTGCCTGTGGTTTCTCGAATGCGATTTTTCCTATATTCTTGCGACTTTTCCTTGGTTGTTGCGGTTTTTACTGTATTCTCGTGTGTTTTCTTGGTGTACTGTGGTTCCTTAATGCTGTTTGGACTATATTCACACTATTTTCTCTGGTTTGTGCAGAAAAACCCCATCAAGAAACCACGACAATAAAAATAAAAATAAACAGCGAGAATAAAGTAAAAACCACAGCACCACGAGAATACCGACACAGCAAAAGGATAATCTAGACTCGAGGAACTGTGAACTACAGCAGCAACAGGTAAATGAAACTCTTTTACTTTTTTTACATTTTACACAAATACAATGAGATAAATTTTGTTCAAGCACACAGTGGTATACATTAGATTCATCAAAGTAAATGTTTAAAATTCGCTCCTCTTTCTTTAATGTATGACTGAGCATGTCGCAGCAGTGATATATTGACTGACTGACGCACTCAAACATTCCTGAAGTGTTGTGTAATGTTTCTTAGCTATTCCGAACTGAGTACCACAAGTCATCATGTGCTCAGACTTCTGTATCGTAAACTAAAATTAGATAATCTACCAAGAAATAATTAAGAGAATTTATATCTGGTGACCGAGGTGGCCAGGGAACATCTGCTCTCCTGTCAAGATACACAACAACGAGATATACTATGGTTAAACGGGAGAAATGAGCCATTATGCATGACCACATTAGACGTTGGGGTCTGACTGGCACATTATCAAGCATCTCTGGCAAAGTTTGCTCAAGGAAACTCCTTATATGAATCTCCTTTTAGTCGGTACGTTAGAAGGTACAGTACGGGCCGCTACATGGTTGTAAATCACTGCTGATGTGCCCTACCAGTCTTTACAGGAGGATCTTCCTGTGCCCATGTAAGGTGCTGTGAGAGGTAACGATACTGTCCGTTGAAAAGATTGCTTCATCTATATCACCTGCCATGAAAACTGAGATTTTCAACACAGCGGCGTAACACCACTGACAGAACATCAACCATCCAGGATAATCAGGCAGATTCACCACTTGGACGCTGGTGGTCAAACGAATATAGCTGATGTACGGTCCTCAGAACAGACGACTGAGACATGTGGCCAGCAGCAGCTATAAGGAAAGAATTACGAACATGCACTATAATGAGGCAAATACCTCGGGCTGTGTATCTACATAAAATATAAACAAAAATGTTTAGACGTTTTATTTTTCTGTCGCTGCTGTAGCTCGTCATGTTCTGATTATTGAATTTGGTTTATTCGTCGTTTTCTTTACATTTGCCTCAAGACTACAACTGGGGTTTAAGAAACACCTTTATGAGTCACTCTGTACACGCACATATGACATTTACGCCAAATACTTTCACAGGTACAAACAAAACTTTCCCCACAGGTAAACGCTTTCACTCTATCACCTAATAAAAGTCCATGGTTTATCCACACCTCTCACCACATTTCCCTTACACTTTTTCTGAGGGTATCAGAGGTGTGAGTGACGGTGAGCGACGGGTAGACGGAGGTCCCCGTCACTTATCGAGGTACCCCGTCACTCACCGAGGCCCCGTTACTCACTGAGGTCCTCCGTCATTCACCGAGGTCCAAAGGCAGCCAGGGAGGCCCCATCACTGACTGAGATCTCCCGTCACTCATTGAAGTCCCCCGTCACTCATCGGGGCCCCGTCACTCACCGAGGTTCCCGTCACCCAGCGAGGCCTTCACTCACTGTGGCCCTGTCTCTCACCGAGGACCCGTCACTCACTGAGGTCCCCGTCATTCACCAAAGTCCCCAGTCACTCACCGAGGCCCCGTCACTCTCTGAGATCCGCCTTCACTCACCGAGGTCCCCCGTCACTCAACGAACCCCCAATCACTCACTGAAGTCCCCCGTCATTCATCGAGTCCCAGTCACTCACCGAGGCCCCGTCACTCAACGAGGTCCCCAGTCACTCACCGAGGCCCCGTCACTCTGCCCCTCCAGCCAGAGATCGTTATCATATACTGTACAATACACCCTCCGTGTGATGTAAGAAACTTTTTAACATGTTTGGGGGGGCAAGTTAGGTGGCGTTTGGAGGTTGTTATGTGATGTTAGATGAAGTATTGAGGGCTTTTGGTTAGGTTAGGTTAGGTTAGGTTAGGTTAGGTTATTGGTAATGATAGGAATGCCTTGCTAGTTTGAGACATATTAATGTTAAGAGATTAACATTCGAATCTAAGCGAGACACAATCACGATATTACAAACTTTAATTTGAAGGTGTGATGTTGAAAGGAGAGATGTCGAGGGGTGATGTTGGGAGGTTGATGTTGAGGGGGTGATGTTGGGAGGTTGATGTTGAGGGGAAGATGTTGAGGGGGTGATGGTGAGGGGGTGATGTGGAAAGGGTGATGTTAAAGGAGTGATGTTGAAGGGGAAGATGTTGAGTGGGTGATATTGAAGGAATGATGTTGAGGGGATGATGTTGAGGGGGTGATGTTGAGGGGGTGATGTTGAGGGGATGATATTGAGGGAGTGATGTTGAGGAATGATGTTGGGGAATGATGTTGAGGGGGTGATGTTGAAAGAGAGATATTAAGGGGGTGATATTGAGGAGTAATGTAGAGAGGGTGGTGTTGAGCGGGTGATGTTGAGGGGGTGATGTTGAGGGGGTGATGTTGAGAGGGTGATGTTGAGGAGGGTGATGTTTGAGGGGTGATGATGATGGGGTGATGTTGAAGTGGAAGATGTTTAATGGGTGATATTAAGGGAGTGGTGTTGAGGGAATGATGCTGAGGGGGTGATATTGAGGAGCGTGATGTTGACGGGGTGCTGTTGAGGAGGGTGATGTTTGAGGGGTGATGATGATGGGGTGATGTTGAAGTGGAAGATGTTTAATGGGTGATATTAAGGGAGTGGTGTTGAGGGAATGATGCTGAAGGAGTGATATTGAGGAGGGTGATGTTGAGTGGGATGATGTTCAGGGAGTGATGTTGAGGGGGTGATGTTGAGGAGGGTGGTGTTGACGGGATGATGTTGAGGAGGGTGGTGTTGACAGGGTGATGTTGAGGAGGGTGGTGTTGCCGGGGTGATGTTGAGGAGGGTGGTGTTGCCGGGGTGATGTTGAGGAGGGTGGTGTTGACGGGGTGATGTTGAGGAGGGTGGTGTTGACGGGGTGATGTTGAGGAGGGTGGTGTTGACGGGGTGATGTTGAGGAGGGTGGTGTTGACGGGGTGATGTTGAGGAGGGTGGTGTTGACGGGGTGATGTTGAGGAGGGTGGTGTTGCCGGGGTGATGTTGAGGAGGGTGGTGTTGCCGGGGTGATGTTGAGGAGGGTGGTGTTGCCGGGGTGATGTTGAGGAGGGTGGTGTTGCCGGGGTGATGTTGAGGAGGGTGGTGTTGACGGGGTGTGTGAGGAGTGGTGTTGCGGGGTGATGTTGAGGAGGGTGGTGTTGCCGGGTGATGTTGAGGAGGGTGGTGTTGCCGGGGTGATGTTGAGGAGGGTGGTGTTGACGGGGTGATGTTGAGGAGGGTGGTGTTGACGGGGTGATGTTGAGGAGGGTGGTGTTGCCGGGGTGATGTTGAGGAGGGTGGTGTTGCCGGGGTGATGTTGAGGAGGGTGGTGTTGACGGGGTGATGTTGAGGAGGGTGGTGCTGCCGGGGTGATGTTGAGTAGGGTGGTGTTGACGGGGTGATGTTGAGGAGGGTGGTGTTGCCGGGGTGATGTTGAGGAGGGTGGTGTTGACAGGGTGATGTTGAGGAGGGTGGTGTTGACGGGGTGATGTTGAGGAGGGTGGTGTTGCCGGGGTGATGTTGGGGAGGATGGTGTTGAGGGGGTGATGTTGAGGAGGGTGGTGTTGACGGGGTGATGTTGAGGAGGGTGGTGTTGACGGGGTGATGTTGAGGAGGGTGGTGTTGCCGGGGTGATGTTGAGGAGGGTGGTGTTGCCGGGGTGATGTTGAGGAGGGTGGTGTTGCCGGGGTGATGTTGAGGAGGAAAGGTGTTGACGGGGTGATGTTGAGGAGGGTGGTGTTGACGGGGTGATGTTGAGGAGGGTGGTGTTGCCGGGGTGATGTTGAGGAGGGTGGTGTTGCCGGGGTGATGTTGAGGAGGGTGGTGTTGCCAGGGTGATGTTGAGGAGGGTGGTGTTGCCAGGGTGATGTTGAGGAGGGTGGTGTTGCCGGGGTGATGTTGAGGAGGGTGGTGTTGCCGGGGTGATGTTGAGAGGGTGCTGTTGACCGGGTGATGTTAAGGAGGGTGGTGTTAACGGGGTGATGTTGAGGAGGGTGGTGTTGCCGGGGTGATGTTGAGGAGGGTGGTGTTGCCGGGGTGATGTTGAGGAGGGTGGTGTTGCCGGGGTGATGTTGAGAGGGTGCTGTTGAGGAGGGTGGTGTTGAAGGGGTGATGTTGAGAGGGTGCTGTTGCCAGGGTGATGTTGAGGAGGGTGGTGTTGCCGGGGTGATGTTGAGGAGGGTGGTGTTGCCGGGGTGATGTTGAGGAGGGTGGTGTTGCCGGGGTGATGTTGAGGAGGGTGGTGTTGCCAGGGTGATGTTGAGGAGGGTGGTGTTGCCGGGTGATGTTGAGGAGGGTGGTGTTGCCGGGGTGATGTTAAGGAGGTGGTGTTGCCGGGTGATGTTGAGGAGGGTGGTGTTGCCGGGGTGATGTTGAGGAGGGTGGTGTTGCCGGGGTGATGTTGAGG
>CAUDMG010001723.1:912500-945000 GCA_958450375.1 Homarus gammarus
GTTACTTGCTCCATATACATGTTTCACTTGATACATCTCATCATGGTAAACTATGGATTGACTAGTGCCTGTTTGCACTTGTCTACTTGCGTCAAACTCATCAATAAGTTCTTTCCTAATTACAGTTTTAAGGGTTCTTTTTGACAGACCCAAATTGTATTCAACGGTGTCTTTGTTAGACGCGAGTTTGGCGAGGGCATCAACTCTGTCATGTTTTATGAGGCCTATGTGAGAGGGGATCCACAACAGTTTGACCCTGACACCCCGGTCAACAAGGCACGCATATTTGTGTCTGGCTTCAGAGACAAGAGCGTGACAACCTGAGTCGAGGGTGCCAAGGGCAAGTAGTGAGGATAGAGAGTCAGTGATGATGAGACTGTCAGTAACAGTGGTTTCAATGAATTTAATAGCTGTGAGTATGGCAACTAATTCAGTTTGTAGAGTGGATGCCCAGTTGTTAATTCTAACTCCTTTCTCAATTATATTACCGTCAGGTTGAGTCACAACAATAGCACTTCCAGCCCTCCCACAGGCGGTGTTTAGAGACCCATCAGTGTAGATGGTCTGTGTGATATTATCATCAGTCTGTAGAGTGTGTATGTGTTCAAGAGCTCTCAATTTGGCAGTGTGTTGGAGATAAATGCTTTGTATAATTAATTTTTTTGGCGGATACGTCGGTATTGTGATATCGAAGGGAACTGTCCGCCAGGGTGGCAGGAAGCGCTGTTGTGTCTCAACTTTGTACAGGTGGTCTAGTCCAAATATCTTCATATGTGTAGCTGTAGTTTGGATCCATTTAGACTCAGTAGTCCCATGGTTCATACATTCTAGCAATTTTAAGGAAACAATGTTATCAGGATCACCACGCAGAAGCCTCAGGGCTATCATGAGGTTGACTTCAATTATTCTATCTTTAACACTGGGTATACCTAGTTCTTTCCTCATATTAAGTACTTTAGTGCTCATGGGACATCCTAGGATAATTCTGAGGGCTTTATTTTGCATTTTCTCGAGCTTGTCAACGCCTTTCCCGTCACGAATGACCAGGGCTGGTGCGTGGTAATCTATCAGAGATCTTATATAGCCTAGGTACATTGTTTTAACAATTCTAATATTAGCACCATAGTGCGGGCTGTACAGCAGACGATAATGAGGGTTGGTGCTTTTCATATAATCCCCCTCACTCATTCAGTCCTCTCAAATCAGTCCCCTCGCTACGTCACTTCCCTCACTACAGCAGTCCCTTCACTAAGCTCTAATACATCAGTCCCCTCACTACAACAGTCCTCCCAAATCAGTCCTCTCGCGACATCGGTCCCCTCACTCATTCAGTCCTCTCAATACATCAGTCCCCTCACTCATTTAGTCCCCTCAAATCAGGTCCTTCGCTAGGTCAATACCCTCACTCCTTCAGTCCCCTAATTACATCGGTCCCCTAACTACATCAGTCCTCCCAAATCAGTCTTCTCGCGACATCGGTCCCCTCACTCATTCAGTCCTCTCAATACATCAGTCCCCTCACTCATTTAGTCCCCTCAAATCAGTCCCCTCACTAAACACTAGATCAGTCCCCTCAATACATCAGTCCCCTCACTCATCCAATCCCCTCAAATTAGTTTCCGAGCTACATTAGTCCCTTCACTCCACCAGTCCCTTCCAATCAGTCCCCAATCTTCATCATTCTTCTCACTCCATCAGTCCCCTTTTCCATCAATCCCTTCACTCCATCAGTCCCATCACTCCATCAGTTCTCCTTACTCCATCAGTTCTCCTTACTCCATCAGCCTCTTCACTCCATCAGTCCCATCACTCCATCAGTCCCCTTTTCCATCAGTCCCATCACTCCATCAGTCCCATCACTCCATCAGTTCTCCTAACTCCATGAGTCCCTTCACTCCATTAGTCCCATCACTCCATCAGTCCCTTCATTCCATCAGTCCTATCACTCCATCAGTTCTCCTCACTCCCTCAGTCCCTTCACTCCATCAGTCCCATCACTCCATCAGTTATCCTCACTCCATCAGTTCTCCTCACCCCATCAGTCCCATCACTCCATCAGTCCCATCACTCCATCAGTCCCATCACTCCATCAGTTCTCCTCACTCCCTCAGTCCCTTCACTCCATCAGTCCCTTCACGCCATCAGTTCACCTCACTCCATCAGTTCTCCTCACCCCATCAGTCCCATCACTCCATCAGTCCCATCACTCCATCAGTCCCATCACTCCATCAGTTCTCCTCACTCCATCAGTCCCTTCACTCCATCAGTCCCCTCACTCCATCAGTTCTCCTCACTCCATCAGTCCCATCACTCCATCAGTCTCCTCACTCCATCAGTCCCATCACTCCATCAGTTCTCCTCACTCCATCAGTTCTCCTCACTCCATCAGTTCTCCTCACCCCATCAGTCCCATCACTCCATCAGTCCCATCACTCCATCAGTCTCCTCACCCCATCAGTTCTCCTCACTCCATCAGTCCCATCACTCCATCAGTTCTCCTCACTCCATCAGTCTCCTCACTCCATCAGTTCTCCTCACCCCATCAGTCCCATCACTCCATCAGTCCCATCAGTCTCCTCACCCCATCAGTTCTCCTCACTCCATCAGTCCCATCACTCCATCAGTCCCATCACTCCATCAGTCTCCTCACCCCATCAGTTCTCCTCACTCCATCAGTCCCATCACTCCATCAGTCCCATCACTCCATCAGTTCTCCTCACTCCATCAGTCCCATCACTCCATCAGTCTCCTCACCCCATCAGTTCTCCTCACTCCATCAGTCCCATCACTCCATCAGTTCTCCTCACTCCATCAGTCTCCTCACTCCATCAGTCCCATCACTCCATCAGTCTCCTCACTCCATCAGTCCCATCACCCCATCAGTTCTCCTCACTCCATCAGTCCCATCACTCCATCAGTTCTCCTCACTCCATCAGTTCTCCTCACTCCATCAGTCCCATCACTCCATCAGTCCCATCACTCCATCAGTCTCCTCACCCCCCCAGTCCCATCACTCCATCAGTTCTCCTCACTCCATCAGTCCCATCACTCCAACAGTTCTCCTCACTTCATCAGTTCTCCTCACTCCATCAGTCTCCTCACCCCATCAGTCTCCTCACCCCCCCAGTCCCATCACTCCATCAGTTCTCCTCACTCCATCAGTCCCATCACTCCAACAGTTCTCCTCACTTCATCAGTTCTCCTCACTCCATCAGTTCTCCTCACTCCATCAGTCCCATCACTCCATCAGTTCTCCTCACTCCATCAGTCTCCTCACCCCCCCAGTCCCATCACTCCATCAGTTCTCCTCACTCCATCAGTCCCATCACTCCAACAGTTCTCCTCACTCCATCAGTTATCCTCACTCCATCAGTCTCCTCACTCCATCAGTTCTCCTCACTCCATCAGTTCCATCACTCCATCAGTCTCCTCACTCCATCAGTCCCATCACTCCATCAGTCCCATCACTCCATAAGTCCCATCACTCCATCAGTCCCATCACTCCATCAGTTCTCACTCCATCGGTTCTCCTCACTCCATCAGTCCCTTCACTCCATCAGTCCCTTCACTCCATCAGTTCTCCTCACTCCATCAGTCCCATCACTCCATCAGTTCTCCTCACTCCATCAGTTCTCCTCACTCCATCAGTCCCATCACTCCATCAGTTCTCTTCACTCCATCAGTTCTCCTCACTCCATCAGTTCTCCTCACACCATCAGTTCTCCTCACTCTATCAGTTCTCCTCACTCCATCAGTTCTCCTCACTCTATCAGTTCTCCTCACTCCATCAGTTCTCCTCACTCTATCAGTTCTCCTCACTCCATCAGTTCTCCTCACTCTATCAGTTCTCCTCACACCATCAGTTCTCCTCACTCTATCAGTTCTCCTCACTCCATCAGTTCTCCTCACTCCATCAGTTCTCCTCACTCCATCAGTTCTCCTCACAGAACCTTCTCTCTCTCTCTCTCTCTCTCTCTCTCTCTCTCTCTCTCTCTCTCTCTCTCTCATCTAATTTTATTCGTTTCCTTTCTTTCATTATTTTCCCTACGTTCTCTTTCTTATTTTTCTCTTATTTGTTTATTTTCGTCTTCTTGTTCACCTTTCTTCTCTTCTATTGTTCTTCCCATAATTTGCGTCCTTCCCACTTTGTCTCCCTCCTTACCTCCCCTTCTCTCTCTTCTTCCTTTCTCTTACTCTCTCCTTTCCTCTCTCACTCCTTCCCTTCCTCTCTCTGTCCTTCCCTCCTTCCCTTTCTTTCTCTGCCCACTCTCCTTCCCTTTCTCTCTCTGTCCCTCTCTCTTTACCTTCCCTTTTCCCTCCCTCCTATGCTCTCCGTCTCCCTCTTTTTCTCTTCCTCCTTTCCTTCCTCTCTCTGCCTCTCCCTTCCCCACTCCTTTCCTTTCCTTGTACCCCTCCTCCGTCTCTCTTTGTCCCTCTCTCGCTCCCTTCCTTCCTTCTTTCCACTCTCTGTCCTTCCCTTCCTCCTGTCTCCGATTAGCGATAGCAGAATTATTGAATGATCGTGTTTCCATAAATGACTCTCTTACTCTTACCTTTATATATAAGCACTCCACACACACACACATACTGTATATATAACTACAAGCCTGGCACAGATCACGCTACTGTCGCCTCATTGCCTCTGTCAACAAAACAATTGGCTACCCGCTCCGACCTCGACTCCATATCTCCCTTGTTCTGCACTAAATGGATGTTGTGTCTATACCCAAGTCACGCCACTGTGTCCATGAACTAAAGGAAACCAATTTACTTCTCTAAGGTTATTTGTATATTGTGTGAACGTTATATTCATATGAGTAATGAGAACTAGCAAGAGGTGTTTGATCTGCAACCTTCTGAACACTTCTCAGCAAACTGATTTAATATCGAGCAATGGATTAACAAATGAAGCAATACAGTCTCTCTCTCTCTCTCTCTCCTCCCCCGATTTCCTCCCCTCTCTCTCTCTCTCTCTCTCTCTCTCTCCCTTTCCCTTCCTGCCTCTCCCCTTCCAACCCTCTTTCCCTCCCTCCCTTACACTGTCGCTACCTTTCTCCCTTCCTCCTTCACTGCACAATATTCTCTCTTACTATTTCTTCTCCTCTTCTTAACATACCAATCTTCATTCTACTCCGTTTACTTCCCTACTTTTATCGTCCCTTCCTTCGTTGTTTCCACCCCTTCTTCTTTCCTCTTTGTTCTTTTCTCCCATCTTCCTTCCTTCCCTCCTTCCTTCCTTCCTTCCTTCCTCCCCTCTACCTCAGGATCCGCTAAATGGCACAGGTCCCAGGTCTCCCACACCTCTGGACAGGTAAGTCTTCAGTATTTGGGTTAAGGCGATTACCTGCGTGTATTTTCTCTCTTATTCTCTTTCTTTTCTCTGTCTGTTTGTCTCTGTCTCTGTCTCTCTATCTATTTTTTTCTTTTCATTTCTGCCTCTCGCACACAAATACACAAAAACACACACGTACACGTACTGCACACACACACACACACACACACACACACACGTACTGCACACACACACACACACACACACACACACACACACACACACATAAACCATGTTTTACAGTACTTTATTCTAATGGATTTAATCAACCTGGAGTACGCCGGACTATACACGATTCTCTCCCAGCTTGCAAGTGGACCAAATCAAAGGAAACTCGTGATTAGTCGAGCCACGCCGAGTGAATATGCAGGGTAGGTGGTGATATTAGGTGCGTTTTCCTGCTCCCTTTTAGAAAGGTTCAGAAAACTTCTCCGCCAGTTCAGCTCATAAGTCCAGAGGAGAACGAATTTGGATTGGTTTCATTCAGTACTCTCTTCCTATTGGTTGGATGGATGAGTGGGAGGAGCATCATGTGTATGCAAACGGACAGCGATTCTTAAAGATGGAATACTATAGGGAAATAATTAGAGCTTTAAAATCATCTGATGAAGCTAATTATTAAAAGATTGACCATAAATACCAACCTGATTATGTAAAATAGTACCGAGCTAACCTTATCTTTTGTTAAGTATTTTTTCAACAGTTGTTTATATGGGAACACTGACATGATACAAGATAACCGGTTAAAGAACAGCTTTGGTAAAAATCTTCCTGTCTGAAAAAAGCTTCACCAGGATTGTTACAATAAATTACCAGACATAGTTAAAGACATTATATATATATATATATATATATATATATATATATATATATATATATTATATATATATATATATATATATATATATATATATATATATATCTTGATAAAATCACACGGGAAAATGGAAACAACGGAGTACCTATATATATATATATATATATATATATATATATAATATATATATATATATATATATATATATATATATATATATATATATATATATGTTTCTTAAGGATGATTTCTTGGAACTCATCAAAGGGGCGGTCAGACATCTTAAGGACACGTTGTGGGAGGATTGATCTTGGCATAACTTTTTCACTGAGGCATGTCTGGAGAAATTTCAAACATTTTGAAATAAAGAAAATTGAAGTGGATGAAGCCTTCCGTATTGTAAGACAAAAAAAGCGCGCTTTTATCATGACCATACCGAGTTATTGGAAAAAGTTCATGTTGGACTACTGTTTTGATAACCTGAGACGTGAGCGTTCTGATCTTCAAGCCAAGATAGACCACAAATTGGCACTCCTTATTAGAAATAGTGATTGGACTAAGGATGCCAATAACAACTGTGTAGTGAATCTCTCCTCTAAACAACTAGACAATGATACCTTGTGTGCCCTCGGCTATGGTTTAAGTTTTGATGGTTCCAACAAGGGAGTCGACAGTGTTGACATAGCCAGAGCATTTTGCAATTTGGAGAAATTCAGTAATTTGACAAGTGAAGAAGTGAACATGTGTAAAGGTGTTGTGTATGCATCTATGTCCAAGCCTTGTGTTTCAAACTGTCCAGAAAGATTCACCAAAGCACTCCAAGCCCTTAAGAAAAATAAGGATCTACATGTCACTAAAGCAGATAAAGCCAACACAGTAGTGATTTTAAACAAAGATGACTATATCTCAAAAATGAATGACCTTTTATGTGACACTACAACATATTCTAAACTCATAAATAATCCTCTCAACACTGTCAACACCCAGTTCAACAAAAAACTTAAGTCCCTATTGAGAGGCAAAGCTACTCTCATTAAACATCTTACTTCAACGTCCCCTCCACTGCCTTACATGTACGGTTTAATCAAGACCCACAAGCCCAATAACCCAGCAAGACCCATCATTAGCTCTGTTGGGTCAATCTCTTATAAACTATCTAAATGGTTAGTTTCCTTACTAAACCCCCTAGTTGGCAACATTTCTAACTCCAATATCAAGAATAATATGGATCTGGTTGATAAACTCAATAACTTGCACATTAATCATGATTTTAAACTGGTCAGCTTTGATGTAACGTCACTTTTTACAAAGGTCCCAGTTGATGATTTACTAGAGTTCCTCATAGATTCCCTGGATAACATTTCACTGCCCGTCTCGAAAGATGACTTCATCGAACTCATCAAACTATGTATTAAGGATTGCAAATTCGAATTCAATGGGGAATATTATGCTCAAAAATTTGGTATGGCAATGGGTAATCCACTCTCACCTGTATTAAGCAACCTATATATGGAATTCTTTGAAAAGAAACTATTAAGTAATATTTTACCACCCTCAGCAGTCTGGTTTAGATATGTTGATGATGTATTATGTCTCTGGCCATGTAATGAGGACCTAAAAGTTTTCCTACCACAACTTAACAACTTAGCCCCCTCGATCAAATTCACTGTGGAATTAGAGCAAGACTGTAAATTGCCATTCCTAGACTGTCTGATACACAGAATGGGTAACACTTTCAAGTTCAGTATTTATAGAAAACCAACCAATGTGTGTTCATACATTCATTATTATTCTGCCCACCATAATAAAGTCAAACAGTCAGTATTTACAACAATGTTTTTACGTGCCTTGAGAATTTGCAGTCCGGAATTCATCGATGAGGAATACAAATATATATATAATATTGGCTCAAACCTTAAATACCCTAGATCTTTCATAGACAAATGCTTAAACATTACTAAGAAAACTTTTTATAGAACTGATCCCAAGCCCACCCATGACCATAAGAATATCTTAATATTACCATTTCACAAAAATTTCTCACACATTCCGGCACAGCTAAAATCTTGGAACGTCAATGTGGCATTTAAAAACTCATGCACTGTTAAACAAATGTTAATCAAGAACTCCCCCAACAACACAATTGGTTGCATTTATAAAGTTCCTTGCAAGGAATGTAATATGTTTTACTTAGGCCAGACAGGTAAAGATCTTGTAACTAGAATTAAACAACACAAATACAGTGTCAGGACAGGCCAGGAATCCAATGCTCTGTTTGTTCATTTGAGGGATAACAAGCATTGCATTGACTGGGATAATGCCTCCTCAATATTACCATGTAATTCAATTGATAGTAGGAACATCATAGAATCTAGTCTTATTAAACATACCGAAGCATTCAACATGAATTTGAGTAACGGCATGTACAAGCTGGACAACTTTGTAATTAAGAAGATTTGTGATCAGGTGAGAGGGCGGGTCACTGTCCCATCTGACCCAACCACCAACCGTTGTGTGCCATTTAAAGATTAGTAGGGTCATTACCTGACCATTGTGGACCTGGTCTCACCCTCCTCTGTATATATTCATCTTGTTCTGCATTACTCTATCTAGTCTGTACTCACCCCTGAAGATGTGAATTACACGAAAGCGCTTGGGAACTTCGTGTTTTCTTCTTTCCTGGTGGTTATCAGCATATATATATATATATATATATATATATATATATATATATATATATATATATATATATATATATATACTATATGTATTTATGTATATATACTATATATATATATATATATATATATATATATATATATATATATATATACTGTATATATATATATATACATATATATATATATATATATATATATATATATATATATATATATATAAGGTCACCCTGTATATTTAAGCTTCTCTCTGTCCATGTAATCCAGTTGCCTCTGAAGATGTCTTGAATAAAGACGAAAGCTTAGGTGCTCTGTTGCTTCCCCTTTTCCCGTGTGATTTTATCAAGATTTATCTTATCCACGTTTTCATTGTGGATCTACATGAAAAAAAATAAAATAAATAAATAAATAAATAAATAAATAAATAAATAAATAAATAAATAAATAAATAAATAAATAAATAAATAAATAAATAAATAAATATATATAATATATATATATATATATATATATATATATATATATATATATATATATATATACACAGGGTGTCCCATAAATTTCCATACATATGAAAAATAAATTTTATATGAAAATCCATTTTTATTTATATAATATGCTCTTTATGACTACCATTCTGTTGAAAACACTCTTCTTTGCGTGTCCTCCACTGCTGAAGAACACGTTCAAGCACAGCTGGAGTAATGCTTGTAATGGCGTTGGTGATACGTTGTATGGAAACCTATGGGACACCCTGTATATATATATATATATATATGTATATGCAAGTAAATCACTGTAGGTGCGCGTGATCTAGGTATATGCTGATAACCACCAGGAAAGAAGAAAACACGAAGTTCCCAAGCGCTTTCGTGTAATTCACATCTTCAGGGGTGAGTACAGACTAGATAGAGTAATGCAGAACAAGATGAATATATACAGAGGAGGGTGAGACCAGGTCCACAATGGTCAGGTAATGACCCTACTAATCTTTAAATGGCACACAACGGTTGGTGGTTGGGTCAGATGGGACAGTGACCCGCCCTCTCACCTGATCACAAATCTTCTTAATTACAAAGTTGTCCAGCTTGTACAAGCCGTTACTCAAATTCATGTTGAATGCTTCGGTATGTTTAATAAGACTAGATTCTATGATGTTCCTACTATCAATTGAATTACATGGTAATATTGAGGAGGCATTATCCCAGTCAATGCAATGCTTGTTATCCCTCAAATGAACAAACAGAGCATTGGATTCCTGGCCTGTCCTGACACTGTATTTGTGTTGTTTAATTCTAGTTACAAGATCTTTACCTGTCTGGCCTAAGTAAAACATATTACATTCCTTGCAAGGAACTTTATAAATGCAACCAATTGTGTTGTTGGGGGAGTTCTTGATTAACATTTGTTTAACAGTGCATGAGTTTTTAAATGCCACATTGACGTTCCAAGATTTTAGCTGTGCCGGAATGTGTGAGAAATTTTTGTGAAATGGTAATATTAAGATATTCTTATGGTCATGGGTGGGCTTGGGATCAGTTCTATAAAAAGTTTTCTTAGTAATGTTTAAGCATTTGTCTATGAAAGATCTAGGGTATTTAAGGTTTGAGCCAATATTATATATATATTTGTATTCCTCATCGATGAATTCCGGACTGCAAATTCTCAAGGCACGTAAAAACATTGTAGTAAATACTGACTGTTTGACTTTATTATGGTGGGCAGAATAATAATGAATGTATGAACACACATTGGTTGGTTTTCTATAAATACTGAACTTAAAAGTGTTACCTATTCTGTGTATCAGACAGTCTAGGAATGGCAATTTACAGTCTTGCTCTAATTCCACAGTGAATTTGATCGAGGGGGCTAAGTTGTTAAGTTGTGGTAGGAAAACTTTTAGGTCCTCATTACATGGCCAGAGACATAATACATCATCAACATTACTCTATCTAGTCTGTACTCACCCCTGAAGATGTGAATTACACGAAAGCGCTTGGGAACTTCGTGTTTTCTTCTTTCCTGGTGGTTATCAGCATATATATGTATATGTATATCAAGCGAGTGGAAAATTGTGAGTAGTGGGAAGACAAAGCTTTTGGTGAAGAAGCACACCAAGGATACGACAACAACGACAACAACAGCTAAGTGTACCAACCCGTTCAGTCCCTTGATAGACGAATTGGACGTTAGTACAGTCAGGGAAAGGGATGACAAGGAAGGTATAAAAACTTTAATTGTTGGTGACTCACAGGTAAGGTACATGGACAGGGCCTTTTGTGGTAAAAACAAAAATAGGATGAGGGTGTGTTTGCCAGGAGCTGGGGTGGGGGATATAATTGACAGGATGGACAATATCTTGTCTGGTAATGGGAACAAACCCATTATCTGCCTCAGTGCAGGAGGCAATGATATTGGCCGGTGTAGGAGCGAGGAGCTTCTTGATAAGTTCAAGGCAGCCATAGATCGTATTAGGACTAAGGGAGGGATCCCTATCATATGCGGTGTCCTGCCTAGAAGGAGAGTTGGCAGTGAATGGTTGTCAAGGGCAGTTGGTGTTAACGACCGTCTTGACAGATATTGCAAGTCAATATCAGTCCCATTCATTGACAACTGGGACAACTTCTATGGCAGAAGGGACCTTTATGCTAGGGATGGGGTGCACCTGTCTAGGGATGGAGTAGCAACCCTGGCTGGGGCTCTAGAGGGGGCAGTTCAAAATATATCGAAGTCTTTAAACTGCTAAGAGAACATAGGGGCACGGGGGTGGAGGAGACTGCAGTGAGAGCGGGTAAACAAGGCGAAAGATTACAGGGAAATAGTGTTAGGAATGATGACATAACTAAATTAGACAGGGAGTTTAAAACTAAACGCGGTAAGGGAAGGACTCAGAACACGACTAACTTAAATGTATATTACGCGAACAGTAGAAGTATGAGAAACAAAATGGATGATATTAGGGCCTTGGTATGTACCGAAGAAATCGATATAATTGCATTCACTGAAACATGGATCAACCTAGACACACGTGAATTACCAGTCGAATACCAAATTGCGGGTTACAAACTGTTCCATACCGATAGGCAGACCAGGAAAGGAGGCGGAGTAGCAATCTATGTTAGGGATAACCTGAAGTGTGAGATAAATAAGGAAATAAAAACTGAGAGGAATACAGAAACAATTTGGATAGAATTAAGCGACGGTCGGGAAAAATTAATCACAGGAGTAATATATAGACCCCCCAATCTTGACAGAGTCAATGAGCGACTTATCTGGGATGAAATGCGCAGGGCTTCCATACACAACAAAGTCTGTATAGTAGGCGACTTTAACCTTGGCCAAATAGATTGGACCGACCTTACGGGAAACTCAGAATCAGAGGATTTTCTCGAGACGATCCAGGACTGTTTCCTAAGTCAACATATAACCGAACCCACACGGGGTAATAATATATTGGATTTAGTTTTGTCAAACAGAGAAAACCTCATTAGCAATGTCGAGGTAGGGAACGAACTTGCAAACAGCGATCACAAAGAAATTCGATTCCAGTTAGATTTTCAGGGCAGACGTAAGGAAAATTCCACTAAAGTACCAGATTTCAGAAGGGCAAACTTTGACAGTTTAAAGAGGCAGCTGAGAGAGGGGGTGTCGCGCTTGGCCGTGAACCTGACAGATGACACCGACCTGATAACGAGATCTGAGATTGCCGAGTTCCACGACAATTTAAATAGTGAGTTACTTAATGCACAAAGGCAGAACATACCATACAAAAAACTCAGATCAAACAACAATGACCCTAAATGGATAAATAATTATTTAAAGAACATCATTAGCCAAAGGAAGGCTATAGGTAGAAGGATAAATCGTGGCGAAATTCACCTCCGGGACTATTATAGGGTATTGGCGAGTAGGGTTAAAACCGAGATAAGGAAAGCAAAGAGGAATAATGAGGTAAGGATAGCAAGGGAGGCAAAGACAAACCCCAAAGGATTCTACCAAATGTACCAAACTAAAACACGAGAAAAGATTGGACCAATACGGTCAGACTCCGGCGAGCTCACTGATAACGACGGAGAAATGAGCAATAATTTGAATAAATATTTTTCAACAGTTTTCACCAGCGAAAATTTAAACATGATACCCAAGGCACCGACTCTATTCAGAGATAGTGAAGAAAACAAATTAAGTGAGATAGTAGTGACTAGTAACGATGTTAGTAAGCAAATAGATAAACTAAAGCCTAATAAGTCACCTGGTCCCGATGAGGTATTTGCCAGAGTATTAAAGGAATGTAAGGAAGAGCTTAGTATGCCCTTAGCAAAGTTGTTTAACATGTCCTTAAAAACAGGTGTAGTACCAGAATCCTGGAGGATAGCGAATGTAATACCGATCTTCAAGAAGGGGGATAGATCACTATCCTCTAACTGCCGCCCAATCAGTCTAACATCAATAGTAGGCAAATTACTGGAAGCAATCATTTCAAACTCTATTCGAAATCACCTGGAGAAGCACAGATTGATCAATGATTCCCAGCATGGCTTCACAAGCGGACGTTCTTGCCTAACTAATCTATTAACATTCTTTTCATCAGTTTTCGAATCAGTGGACGAGGGGCACAATTATGATGTGGTATATCTCGACTTTAGCAAAGCCTTCGACAGAGTACCCCACGAAAGACTAATTAGAAAGGTAGAAGCTCATGGCATCAAAGGTGACATCCTTAAATGGATTAGGGCGTGGTTACAGGACAGGAAACAGCGAGTGAGCATTAACGGCACTAAGTCCCATTGGAGCAACGTCACAAGTGGAGTTCCCCAAGGCTCAGTACTTGGACCATTATTGTTTATTATATACATAAACGACATAGATATCGGCATAGACAGCAACATAAGTAAATTTGCTGATGATACTAAAATAGGACGTGTTATCAAATCTGACGAGGACTCGGCAAAACTACAGGAGGATCTAAACAAATTTTTCGAATGGTCTGAAAAATGGCAGATGAAATTCAACATTGACAAATGTAAAGTACTCAGTATAGGAAATGTAAACAGGGAAACCAGATACCAGATGAACAACGATGCCATAGAGAAATCCGACTGCGAGAGAGATTTAGGAGTAATGATAAGTTGGAACCTTAAGCCAAGTAAACAATGTGTTTTTGCTCGAAACAAGGCTAATAAAGTACTTGTGTTCATACAAAGGAGTGTTAGTTACAAGACTAGCGAGGTCATCCTAAAACTGTATCTTGCTCTTGTGAGACCACACCTGGATTACGCAGTCCAGTTCTGGTCACCGTATTACAGAATGGATATAGAATCCTTGGAAAGAATTCAGAGGAGAATGACAAGACTAATCCCGGGTATCAGGAATCTTGAGTATAGAGACAGGTTAAAGCATCTTAATTTGCACTCCCTTGAGAGACGTAGAGCGAGGGGCGACCTGATAGAGGTGTATAAATGGAAGGCAGGGCTAAACAAAGGGGACATTACAAAGGTACTCAAATTATCCAACCAGGAGCGAACTCGTAACAATGGTTTTAAATTGGACAAATTTAGATTTAGGCGTGAAATAGGTAAACACTGGTTTGGAAACAGAGTAGTGGATGAATGGAACAAGTTACCAAATATCATCATTAACTCGAATACGCTGAATTGCTTCAAACATAGGTTGGATGCTCATATGAGCAATAGGGATTGGGTGTAAACGGGACTGCCCAGTATGGGCCAATAGGCCCGCTGCAGTTTCCTCCATTCTTATATTATATATATATATATATATATATATATATATATATATATATAGCCGCAGTAAATAATAATGTAGTAGAAAAATTAAATTGTACAACTCAATTGACGTGCTAAGGTTCGCAAAAGAATTAGCGGAGCTGGTAGTATTGCTCGCCATGCTTGAGGGGAGGTTGGTGATGCAACGGTAACACCCGTGTCTCTCACTATTATGTCATGGGTTCGAGTTTCCCCCCCCCCCCCCCGACACACATGAGAAGGGTGTTAACTTGTGTGACCCTACCAAACACCACAGGTTCCCTGCTGTCCTCCTGTACTAACACTAGATACACCATCCACCCGAACGGCTAGTAAGCTGATAAGTGGCGATAATTATAAACAATAAATAAATAACTAAAAATGAGCGGCCATCTTGACCTGTTGGGAAGTCATCATCCTTAACCGTTCATTTGCACAGAAAACACTATAGACAAAAAAAAAAAAAATATATATATATATATATATATATATATATATATATATATATATATATATATATATATATATATATATATATATATATATCTTAATAAAATCACACCGGAAAAGGGGAAACAACAGAGCACCTTAGCTTTTGTCTTTATTCAAAACATTTTCAGAGGCCTCTGAAGATGTCTTGAATAAAGACGAAAGCTAAGGTGCTCCGTTGTTTCCCTTTTCCCGTGTGATTTTATCAAGATTTATCTTATCCACGTTTTCATTGTGGATCTACATGAAATATATATATATATATATATATATATATATATATATATATATATATATATATATATATATATATATATATATATATATATATGCTGATCACGCGCACCCACAGTGATTTACTTGCATATATATATATATATATATATATATATATATATATATATATATATATATATATATATATATATATATATATATATTCAGAAATTTTAGTGTAATTTCAAACGCCGCACCATTGGCGATACTGAGTTTTAAGGTCGTCTGAGGGAAGACAGGGCTCCCGCATGTAGTGAGAGTTTCTGGAACTAGGCCTATACGATATTAAATGTAATTTACCAAGCATACGGACGCGAATCATGAAATTAAATTTACATTATTAAATTTGAAAATAATTATAAATCGTTTCCCAGTCTGAAAATGTTGCGTACGTCCTAATTAAGCTGTTAATCGTCTAGTAAATAAGTCACTCCTGAAAAGTGTGAACGCGTGAGCAAGCGTGGCTTGGGGAGTTGTGAGAGAGATCAAGCTAGCAGGACCATCTCTGTTCTGTACCCAGGAGAGACGGATCGTGTGAACTGGTTCCTTAGTTTATTTGACATCAGTATTAACAAGTAAGTTTTATTCAATCTCAGACAAAGCTAGATAGGGCGGTAGGAACAAACGGTGACGTGAGACAATAGCTAACAGCTCGGGTTTTTCCAGGGTTCTGTAGAGCCCACGCGGTGTGAAACGTCTGCGGTATGATAACGTCCACTGGCGGTATGAAACGAGTGGTGAAGCGGGCTGAATGAACGTCCACTGACCTGAGTTTGAGCCACGCTGTTGAGTATGGTGAGAGTTGGAGTGAAACCAGCTGCCTGGGTGCCCAACTGACGACGTGACGATCGTTTGGGGTCATCAGCTCTCCTCTACCTCGGCTCACAATATCACATATATTCAAGCAGTTTAGTGAAAACCTTTATTAACGGGAAGCTAAAGCTTCTCTCAACTGTACAAGGTCGTAGTTGCTCACTCCCTTCCGTTCATGGATGTACTGGGTGTAAAGTGAGGCCAGCTGAGTGAATGAATGATCACACACTGAGGCCAAGAGTCAAGTGGAACTTAGAGGTACATTTTCCAGGGTTGAGAAAGGCTGGTTTGGGCCTTAAACTACGGGTGCCTGCTGGTTGTGCCTTAAAAAACTACGGAGTGCATGTGGAATCTGTGTTAGGTTAAGAAACATGTGTTACGAGTATTGGTGGGATCAGGAACTTCTTAAAATAGTGATAATATTTTCTCAGTGACTGATATTGTCTTGCTGTGTGTAGTCAATGATATTTTTTCAGTTACTGATATAGCCTTGCTGTGTGTAGTTATTATTTGTTAAATAATTTTGATAGTATTGTTTTTTAATGTTGTGTCGCTAATTGATGCCAGAGAATGAGGGAACTGTTTTTCAGATGAGTTTTCTCCTCTCTGTTGTAAGTGATATTGTGATTTAGTTCCTTTAATGCATTTAATATTTCTTTATAATTTCGATCTCTAGTATAACCTTTGTTCCCCAGAGTAGAGTTTAAGTTAGGTTAGGAAGTGTGCATCTGTTGGGGTAATATATTTTGTTGAGTGCCCTTAAGGCCTATTCATTGTAGAGTTATTAATTTCTTATTTTTTTAATACCATTTTCTCAGTGATTGATATTTTTTGTTGAAAACCCTTAAGACCTGCATCTGTTGGTGTAACATAATTATATTGAGTGCCCTTTAGGCCTATTCATGGTGGAATTAATAATTTCTTATTTTTATACCACTTCCACAGTGGTGGATATTATTTAGTGAAAACCCTTAAGGCCTGTTTCATGTGTGCAAGCAACACTTCTTAACACTTTGAATTTATTGTTGTCTAATGAGGCATTGTCTGAGTTTCTCATAATTTCAATATCATGTACAACTTTTATTCCCCAGAGTAGTGTTTTAAGTTCAGGTTAAGAGGTGCGCATATGTTGGTGTACCATTATTTGATTGTGTCTGTAGTGTTGGAGGGAATAGAAGTGTCTAAATTTTACAGTGTGTCTCATTCATCCCAGTCACAGACGCTATCCTTCCACGGGTCACGGAGAATTCATTTTGTTTAATAAATTTAAGTGTTCTTGTGCTGGTTCCGGTTTTCTCCAAGGGGCGCTTCCACTGCAATTACCATCTAATAATAATTAATAAACCCCTAGTCAAGTGAGAAATTAAGTCCAGTAATTCCAACCGTTTCTTTCTTTCTTTCTTTCTTTCTTTCCTTCCTTCCTTCCTTCCTTCCTTCCTTCCTTCCTTCCTGTCTGCTTCCTCTGAGGCTCCTGACACAAGTCCTCCTTATTTAGTTTTAACACCTTATTTGCTAGTAAACTGTAATTACAGTTCATAACAACTAGTACTGTATATAAATAGTTTCTATTAACTTATCGCTACCTATCCTTCTGTGCTTTTAATAATAATTTTGAAAAGGTGTTAATACAGTGACCGCATCGTCGAGGCAGCCATTATTGGTTGGTGTTAACATTGGTCACTGGCAGCTCCAGCGCACCATGGACAGCGCACACTGGTCCAAGTGGGACTAATTAGAGCAGGTCCCAGTTAGACCGATAAAGACCGATGAAATTGAGTGGCGGGAGAACGTTGTGACACCGATTGAGACCGGTACAGGTGCCAGAGGAAAATGCTGCTAAAGCCAAAGGTCGCTGATCGTTTTGTTTTGTTTCTTTCATTCTAACATATCTAAGTTCCCAATGTGTTTCACATGATAAATATTATTTTCATGACTTGCAATTCTAAATATAACGAAAATAAATTGATAATGAAGAGCTCTATATTAACCCAACGCACATCATTCGGCCAGTCAATCAGCTGCATTGATAAAACCTGTGCCAGGCTCTGGTTGTAAGGCACATGTGAACGGAGTATAGACACCTCCAGGGGGGAGAGAGAGTAGCTCAAAGCATTCCTCACCATGGTGACACTTTCACTGAGAAATTCTTCTAGTGTTTCGTTTCCTGTGTCTGCTTTATTTGTCTATGTGTCAGAATTTTCCATTCTATATTTCTATCTATATATTTATATATTTGTCTAACTACTTCATCATCTAACTATCTATCTACTTATTCATCTATCTATCTATCTGTCAGTCTACCCGTTTATCTATCAATGAAATTACAAATGAAGAAACATAAAGAACAGCAAAACAATAGAGCGAAGACAAGACATAGAATAGACACAACAAATAAGGAGATAATTATGTAGCAAAAAAAAAATGATTTAGATAGAATAAGATGAACGAAAAAGAAATACAGAGTGGAAAATAAATATCCCGAACAAACACAAACAATAAAATAAAAGAAATGAAGAAAGACGAAAGAACTTAATGAGTGAAATTGATAAAAAAACAAGAAGAAGAAAAGGAAAAGGAAGGAAAGAGAATCAAAACAAAAATCAGCTGATGTGATGCCAGGCACGTGTGAGGATGTATACAAACTCAAAACACGGGGACGCTCGCCTACCTGGCCTCACCTGTGAACGACCACACCTTTACATTATGCATTCACGGAGGCATGAAAACACCTGGTGGGGAGGAAGTTGTTTATTAGTGCTGAGGTTAAGTGAGAGGGAGAGAAAGGCAGAGATACGGCACACACACACACACACACACACACACACACCACTGGATTTTTCCATCAAACACCTGTCACAAACACACACTGGTAACAAGCACCTGTCAAATACACACCCGAATTTGTAAGCTGTCCCTGAATGTGAATGTGAGTGAATAAAACCCTGAACCAACAGAGGTGAGAATGTTTTACTGAATGACAACTTTTGTGAAGGAATGTGATGGCTTAATAATAATAATAATAATAATAATAATAATAATAATAATAATAATAATCATTAAAAACAGTAAAAAACAATAATAACAACAATAATACCAGTAATAACAATACTAACGAGAATAATAACAAACCGATAATAATCATAACAACCACATAACTCCAAAAACCAGTTCAATATGTTCAACAAACAGTCAGACAGATAGATGAGGGGTCATAATTTCAATACGTATTTGTGTTTTTTACTTAACGTTTCTTATTGTATGTAAGTCTGTCTGCCATATTGACGCGCTCACACACCCATGCGTGTATATATCCATACATAGTAATACAAATTTAATGAGATACACACTTACCCACAATGCCGCGGCAAACACTGTAAACAGACACTCACCCTCTAGGAACATGAAAAAAATGGAAAACAATATCATTTTAGTATCAACCTACATAAGTAAATATATAAACAAACTTTAGTAAAGAAGAGGAGGGGGAGGAGGTGATGAGAGGAGGGGAAGGTAGAGGTTGAGGAAGGAAGAGTGGTGGGAGGGAGGTACTGTGGATATGGAGAGGAACTACGAAGGAGGGTGAGAGGGACTAAGGAAAAGTGGGAAAGTATGAGGAAGGTGAGTGAGAGGGAGGGTGGACGAGGCTGAGGAGAAGTAAGAAGGACTGCGAGAGGGTGAGAGGGACTGAGGGAGGGTGAGAGGGACTGAGAGAGGGTGAGAGGGATTCAGGGAGGGTGAGAGGGACTGAGGGACGGTGGGAGGGACTGAGGGAGGGTGAGAGGGCCTGCGGGAGAGTGAGAGGGCCTGCGGGAGAGTGAGAGGGACTAAATGATGGTGAGATGGCCTGAAGAAGGGTAAGCGGGACTGAGAAAGGGTGAGAGGGAGAATGAAGAAGGATGAGAGGGAGAATGAAGGAGGGCAAGAGGTAGTATGAAAGATGATGAGAGGGAGTATGCAGGAGGGTGAGAGGGAGTCTGAAGGAGGTGAGAGGGAATCTGAAGAAGGTGAGAAGATGTATGAAGGAGGGTGAGAGGGATTGAGGGAGGGTGAGAGGGAGAATCAACAAGGGTGAGAGGGAGAATGAAGGAGGGTGGGAGGGAATAAGAAGGATGATGAGAGGAAGTATGTAGGAGGGTGAGAGGGAGTCTAAAGGAGGTGAGAGGGAGTATGAAGGAGATGAGAGGGAGTCTGAAGGAAGTGAGAGGGAATCTGAAGAAGGTGAGAAGATGAATGAAGGAGGGTGAGAGGGAATATGAAGGAGGGCGAGAGGGAGTATGAAGGATAGTGAGAGGGAGTATGCAGCAGGGTAAGAGGGAGTCTGAAGGAGGTGAGAGGGGGTATGAAGGAGGTGAGAGGGAGTCTGAAGTAAGTGAGAGGGAATCTGAAGAAGGTGAGAGGGAGTATAAAGGAGGGTGAGAGGGAGTATGAGAGGGGGTGAGAAGAAGTATGAAGGAGGGTGAAGGAGACTGAGGGAGGGTGAGAGGGAGTATGAAGAAGGGTGAGAGGGAGAATGAAGGTGGGTGAGAGAGAGTATGAAGGAGGGTGAGAGGGAATATGAAAAAAGGTGAGAGGTAGTATGGAGTAGGTGAGAGGGAGTCTGAAGGAGGTGAGAGGGAATCTGAAGAAGGGTGAGAGGAAGTATGAAGGAGGGTGAGAGGGAATATGAAAGGTGAGAGGTAGTATGAAGTAGGTGAGAGGGAGACTGAGGGAGGGTGAGAGGGAGTATGAAGGAGGCTGAGAGGAAATATGAAGGAGGGTGAGAGGGAGTGTGAAGGATGGTGAGAGGGAGTATGAAGGGTGGTAATAGGGAGTATGAAGGAGGGGGAAAGGGAGTATGAAGGAGGGTGAGAGGGAATATGAAGGAGGGTGAAGGCAGACTGAGGGAGGGTGAGAGGGAGTATGAAGGAGGCTGAGAGGGAATATGAAGGAGGGTGAGAGGGAGTGTGAAGGATGGTGAGAGGGAGTATGAAGGGTGGTAATAGGGAGTATGAAGGAGGGGGAAAGGGAGTATGAGAGGGGGTGAGAGGGAATATGAAGGAGGGTGAAGGCAGACTGAGGGAGGGTGAGAGGGAGTATGAAGAAGGGTGAGAGGGAGAATGAAGGAAGGTGAGAGGGAATATGAAGTAGGTGAGAGGGAGTCTGAAGGAGGGTGATTGGAACTTAGAGAGGGAAGGAAGATGACAGTGAGGAAGAGCGAGGGGGAAGGAAAATGAAGGATGAGAAGGAGGGGGAAGTGATAAGAAAGGGGAAGCTATAAAAAGAGATGAGGAGGAGATGGAGGAAGACAAGAGAAAGGGGGGAGGAGATGAAGAAGAATAATCATTGTCTATTAGCGCTATAATTACTTAAAAGGTGTTGGGGTGTAGTGTGTGTTATGGTGAGACGGGTGGCTGGGTTACCTAGATGGGTGGCATGGGAAACATAGATGGGTGGCAGGGGAAGCGCATATACATGTGGCAGGGTAGCGTAGATGGGTGGCAAGGTAACTGAGATGCATGGCAGGGGTAGCATAGATGAGTGGTAGGATGGCGTAAATGGGTGGCAAGGGTAACGTAGATGGGAGGTAGGGATAGCGGAGATGGGTGGTAGGGGTAGCGTAGATGTGTGGCAAAAAAGCTTAGAAGGGTGGCAGGGGTAGCGTATATAGGTGGTAGGGTACCGTAGATGGGTGGGTTTGGTATGATGGTCGTGAACAGCATGTTAATGACTGACTAACTATGGTTAAGTTCTTTAGAGAGAGAGAGAGCGTATATCTATTCCCCTGTTGTTATATACAGTACATATGTAACAGTTATGTACTAACGGGGAAAACCCGAGTCTGTTTGGCTGAATACTTACCCAATAGAGACGAGTTGTTAGGAGGAGGGGGAGTAGAATATATCATAATCCCTTCATATTGGAGTAAATTACAATGTTTTAATCCAGAAGAGTCCCTGATTGGTAAGTAAATCATTCAATCAGATGCCATCGTTTCTCAATGTGGTCACCTGTTGACTATGCATATCACAACCTCAGTGTACCAGCCAGTAGCGTGAGGTCCAGAAATAATTAACGGTTAACTGAAAGAGCATGACCGCCGGAAGGCTGAAAATATACAGTTAAATAATTGGGGAATGGGTCACTTGATTGACGAATAATATACAAGTAACAAAAGTGATACAAATGTGATATATAATAACTAAGCGGGGAGAAGGTTATACTACAGGGCATTTCAACATAGTGACAGTGCAAAAAGGTAAGATTGACTGGGAGTGAATCCACTGGTAGAGTACGAGTTGTTGATAATTTTTACAATGGTTGGGACTGGGCTGTTCTTATAGCGATCAGTACGTGCTCGTATGGGTTCGCTGCTATTAAGGTGTCGAGCAGCAATTCGCGGACGAGGGATCTCGGGTGGAAGAAGGAGCCGGTGTCGAGTATGGTGCAGAAGCTTCTCATCAAATTTTCAGATGAGGTCGTGGTGATGGTCAGAGAGAGCCGAGAGGGTCGGTGTGTTGAGCGCTTCTTGATATGTGGAGTAGGAAGGGGAGAGAATAATCTTGCATGCCCTCTTTTGCACTTTTTCTAGGTGTTTACGTTGTGTGGCATTTAGGAAGAAAGACCAGGCAGGGGAGGCATAGGTGAGCTTGGATAGTATGAATGTTGAGTAAACATTGAGGAGCTCGGGCGCAGGATTCCGAGGGACTTGAGTCGGCGGAAGAGGTGGAGACGAAAACTGGAGGATTTGACAACTTTACTGACGTGTGTTTTCCAATTTAGTTTGCTATCTATAGTGACGCCGAGGAGCTTAGTGGGGTCCACTACTTGGAGTGAGTTGGGGAACAAAGTAATGGGGGGAGGTGGAACAACGTCGTGGGAGAGGTTGATGTGCATAACCATGATCTTGGTATGATTGATTGTGACATGGTAATTAATGATCCAATTTTGGAGACTGTTGAATAAATCTTGGAGGGCGGTTTAGTCGGGAGCCGAGTTGTTGGCATTGATCCAGCGAGCAGGGGTTTCTCTTAGGGCATCATTGATAAGCATAAGGAAGCAGAGCGGTCCTATCTTGGTGCCTTGGGGACGCCACAGGTGAGTGACTAATTAGTGGACAGAGCCCCTCGGAAGCGCACGGCTTGGTGTAGGTCACTAAGCAAGTCTGTAAGCCATGTTATAAGACTACTTTGAAACCCAAGGTCGATAGATTTGTTGATGATTAAATTGTGATCGACTAGGTCAAATGCTTTGGTGAAGTCGATGAAATGCGGCAGCTACAGACGTCTTTCGTTTTACCAGATGGCGGTATAAATATGTAGTCGTGAAAGCTGACAAGACAGTGAGTGGTGGAGGAAGTTTTTATACAGTACTCATACATGCATACTTATATAAATGCATACTAAATATACAAACATAGGCTACATATAAACAGACAAACAAAGATCAAGTTCTCTCTCTCTCTCTCTCTCTCTCTCTCTCTCTCTCTCTCTCTCTCTCTCTGCCTGCATGTCTGTCTGTCATGTAGGTATACAGTATAAAACGGTGAACATAATTTAAAATAAATAGTAAGGTGGCCGCCATTACCTCAACACACTTAAGTAAAGATATTTATTCTTAAAGGCCATGGAAGTGCACTCTCACCTTAACTCCTTGGGTAAGTATTTAAGTTTCTTAGCTGAAGAGGCCGTCAAAACACACACACACACACACACACACACACACACACACACACGAAAGAGATGTTAGTAATTAGCTCTACCTTCCCTTATTTTTTCGCCCCCTAGGCCCCGTTGTGATTCGATGACCTGTGCCTGGGTGAGCTATTTCCCGTAAAAAAAAAAAATAAGTAAGCGGCGAGTAACCCCAGGGGGTGAGAGGGGAAGGAGGAGGAGGAGGAGTGGAAAGAAAGCGTTAAAGGGAGGAGGTAAAGGATAAACAAAATACAGAGGTGAGAGAAGGGAGACAAATATGATATAAGTTATAGAAGGAATAGAGAGAGGAGGGCGAGGAGAATTGAGAAGTTGGATGAAAAGAGAGAAGAAAAACAGAGAAGAGAGGAAATAAGATTTGAAAAAGAGAGATAAGGCATGAGAGGAGAAGAGAAGAGAAGAAGTAACGTAAGAAAGGATGAGGAGAGGATAGGAGAGCTGAAAGGTTTGGGAGGAAGGAGAGAGGAGAGAGAGAAGACAGGAGAGAAGGATGGGACATAAGAAGAAGAAAGACGAGATGGGGAAGGGGAGAGAAGAGCCACGAGGAAAGAAGCAAGGAAGGGAGGCTAGAAAGAGAAGAAGAGTAGAGAAGTCTGGGTAGAAGGGGAGTGAGAAGAGAGAAGGAAGGAAGGAAGGAAGGAAGGAAGGAAGGAAGGATAATTGTGATAAAAGAAAGAACAGAGAAGAGGAAAGACGGATAGAGAGAAGAAATGAAGAATAACCGAAGAGAGAGAGGGAGAGAGAGAGAGAGAATAAATGCGTAAGGGAATAGAGTTAGAAAAGAAAGATTATAAAAACGAAAATCGGAGAATGTAATAGAGAGATAAAGAGAAAACAATGAAAAGAGAATGAAAAAAGGAAGGAAATGGGAAACAGGTGAAAGAGGCAGAATAGAATAATTAATTTTCGATCAGAAAGGGAGGAATCAGGTGGATAATGGAGAAAATAAATGCACAAACATACACAAACGAACACACTTCACAAACACTCTTGACAAACACAAACTTTACTCATTCACACAAATACTATTCACAAACACACACACGAACATTAAAGACACACACAAACACTCTTCGCAAACACACGAACATTCAACAAACACAGAAACATTCAACCACCACACGAATACTCTTCACAAACAAATACAAAAACAATCAAGCAAAACACTTCACAAACACACACACATTACACAGACACTAAAGAAAAACATAAATGCTCTTGATATACAAACAAACATTGCAATTTACAAAAACACTCTTTAAAATACACAAACATTACACACTCACAAACACACAAATGCCTTCATAAATACACAAACCTCTATCACGGGCACACCAAAACCTTAAACAAATACAAAAACACAAACATCCTATATAAATACATAAACACCATACACAAATACTCTAAGTAAACATAGACACTACACAACAACATAAACAAACAGATGTCCGCAATATTTGGCAAAAACATAAACAATATACGAGTACATGGCTGCCAGGGTCTGTCTGTTGCCCCCCCACCCCCCATCCCTCATCGCCTCCTCCCCGCCGGGGTTTGTCAACTTCCTTTAACCAAAGTGCAAAGAATGGCAATCAACCCACAACTGATATATAAAAGTAATAATTTCAACAAAAAAAATGGACACAAGTGTTGAAAAGACATTGAAAAGTTAGTGCTCCTCAGTCAGTGGTCGTGGCTGATGTAGACCTCACTGTCAGGTCCCAGTCGTAGAATCCCACCAACACCGGATGAGAAATGAGGACTCCCAGCTACACCAGGTGATAAATGTGGACTACCAGCTACACCAGGTGATAAATGTGGACTACCAGCTACACCAGGTGATAAATGTGGACTACCAGCTACGCCAGGTGATAAATGTGGACTACCAGCTACACCAGGTGATAAATGTGGACTACCAGCTACACCAGGTGATAAATGTGGACTACCAGCTACACCAGGTGATAAATGTGGACTACCAGCTACACCAGGTGAGAAATGTGGACTACCAGCTACACCAGGTGAGAAATGCACACTCCCAGCTACACCAGGTGAAAAATGAGGACTCCCAGCTACACCTGATCAGAAATGAAGACTCCCAGCTACACCAGGTGGAAACCAATAAGTCCCTTCCACACCCTATATGAACTTGAAGACCCAACAGGACCACGTGATCGGTGTGAAAAACGGAGCGGCCAGAACTGTCATTGGCACCCAAGTCACTCAACGCACAAGGCAGTTTATAAGACCGGCTCCCTTATAACCACTGGTCCATAGTTAATTTGTTTGTTCACTCCACGATTCCACTCCTCTTTGTACTGAAAGTTGTGGTGAATCAATTTCACCCTTTGTAACTTTTATCAACTTTTTATTGTATAGTATAATTTCACCCTTTTGGTTGCCATGTTCTTTCATTAATTATTATTATTATTATTATTATTATTATTATTATTATTATTATTATTATCATTAACTTGCTAAAACATATTTACATATTACTCAAAAACACAAACCTTACTACTGTACTATCTGTGCCCTTCCACTATCTGTGCCCTACCACTATCTGTGCCCTACCACTATCTGTGCCCTTCCACTATCTGTGCCCTACCACTATCTGTGCCCTTCCACTATCTGTGCCCTACCACTATCTGTGCCCTTCCACTATCTGTGCCCTACCACTATCTGTGCCCTACCACTATCTGTGCCCTACCACTATCTGTGCCTTACCCCTATCTGTACCCTACCACTATCTGTGCCCTACCACTATCTGTGCCCTACCACTATCTGTCTCCTACTACTATCTGCGCCCTACCACTATCTGTGCCCTACCACTATCTGTGCCCTACCACTATCTGTCTCCTACCACTATCTGTGCCCTACCACTATCTGTGCCCTACCACTATCTGTCTCCTACCACTATCTGTGCCCTACCACTATCGGTCTTCTACCACTATCTGTGCCCTACCACTATCTGTCTCCTACCACTATCTGTGCCCTATCACTATCTGTGCCCTACCACAATCTGTCTCTTACCACTATCTGTGCCCTACCACTATCTGTGCCCTACCACTATCTGTGCCCTAGCACTATCTGTCTCCTACCACTATCTGTGCCCTACCACTCTCTGTGCCCTACCACTATCTGTGCCCTACCACTATCTGTGCCCTACCACAATCTGTGCCCTACCACAATCTGTCTCCTACCACTGTCTGTCTCCTATCACTATCTGTCTACTACCACTATCTGTTCCCCACCACTATATGTGCCCTACCACTATCAGTGCCCTACTACAATCTGTCTCCTACCACTATCTGTGCCCTACCACAATTTGTCTCCTACCACTATCTGTCTCCTATCACTATCTGTCTCCTACCACTATCTGTGCCCTACCACTATCTGTCTCCTACCACTATCTGTCTCCTACCACTATCTGTGCCCTACCACAATCTGTCTACTACCAATATCTGTGCCCTGCCACTATCTGTGCTCTACCACAATCTGTCACCTACCACACTCTGTCTCCTACCACTATCTGTCTCCTACCACTATCTGTCTCCTACCACTATCTGTGCCCTACCACTATCTGCCTCCTACCACTATCTGTCTCCTACCACTATCTGTCTCCTACCACTGTCTGTGCCCTACCACTATCTGTCTCTTACCACTTTCTGTGCCCTACCACTATCTGTGCCCTACCACTATCTGTGCCCTACCACTGTCTCCTACCACTATCTGTGCCCTACCACTCACTGTCTCCTACCACTATCTGTGCCCTACCACTATCTGTGCCCTACCACAATCTGTGCCCTACCACAATCTGTCTCCTACCACTGTCTGTCTCCTATCACTATCTGTCTACTACCACTATCTGTTCCCAACCACTATATGTGCCCTACCACAATCTGTCTCCTACCACTATCTGTGCCCTACCACTATCTGTGCCCTACCACAATTTGTCTCCTACCACTATCTGTCTCCTATCACTATCTGTCTCCTAACACTATCTGTGCCCTACCACTATCTGTCTCCTACCACAACCTGTCTCCTACCACCATCTGAGCCCTACCACTATCTGTCTCCTACCACTTTCTGTCTCCTACCACTATCTGTGCCCTACCACTTTCTGTGCCCTACCACTATCTGTGCCCTACCACTATCTGTCTCCTACCACTATCTGTGCCCTGCCACTATCTGTGCCCTACCACACACTGTCTCCTACCACTATCTGTCTCCTACCACTATCTGTCTCCTACCACTATCTGTGCCCTACCACTATCTGTCTCCTACCACTATCTGTGCCCTACCACTATCTGTCTCCTACCACTATCTGTCTCCTACCACTATCTGTCTCCTATCACTATCTGTCTCCTACCACTATCTGTCCCCTACCACTATCTGTCTCCTACCACTATCTGTCTCCTACCACTATCTGTCCCCTAACACTATCTGTCTCCTACCACTATATGTCTCCTATCACTATATGTCTCCTATCACTATATGTCTCCTACCACTATCTGTGCCCTACCACAATTTGTCTCCTACCACTATCTGTCTCCTATCACTATCTGTCTCCTACCACTATCTGTGCCCTACCACTATCTGTCTCCTACCACTATCTGTCCCCTAACGCTATCTGTCTCCTACCACTATATGTCTCCTACCACTATCTGTCTCCTACCACTATCTGTCCCCTAACACTATCTGTCTCCTACCACTATCTGTCTCCTACCACTATCTGTCCCCTAACACTATCTGTCTCCTACCACAATTTGTCTCCTACCACTATCTGTCTCCTATCACTATCTGTCTCCTACCACTATCTGTGCCCTACCACTATCTGTCTCCTACCACAATCTGTCTCCTACCACCATCTGAGCCCTACCACTATCTGTCTCCTACCACTTTCTGTCTCCTACCACTATCTGTGCCCTACCACTATCTGTCCCCTAACACTATCTGTCTCCTACCACAATCTGTCTCCTACCACCATCTGAGCCCTACCACTATCTGTCTCCTACCACTTTCTGTCTCCTACCACTATCTGAGCCCTACCACTATATGTCTCCTACCACTATATGTCTCCTACCACTGTCTCTCTCCTACCACTATATGTCTCCTATCGCTCTCTGTCTCCTACCACTATTTGTGCCCTACCACTATCTGTGCCCTACCACAATCTGTGCCCTCCCACAATCTGTCTCCTACCACTGTCTGTCTCCTACCACTATATGTCTACTACCACTATATGTGCCCTACCACTATCTGTGCCCTACTACAATCTGTCTCCTACCACTATCTGTGCTCTACCACTATCTGTGCCCTACCACAATTTGTCTCCTACCACTATCTGTCTCCTATCACTATCTGTCTCCTACCACTATCTGTGCCCTACCACTATCTGTCTCCTACCACAATCTGTCTCCTACCACCATCTGAGTCCTACCACTTTCTGTCTCCTACCACTATCTGTGCCCTACCACTTTCTGTGCCCTACCACTATCTGTGCCCTACCACTATCTGTCTCCTACCACTATCTGTGCCCTACCACAATCTGTGCCCTACCACTATCTGTCTCCTACCACTATCTGTCTCCTGCCACTATCTGTCACCTACCACACTCTGTCTCCTACCACTATCTGTCTCCTACCACTATCTGTCTCCTACCACTATCTGTGCCCTACCACTATCTGTCTCCTACCAATATCTGTGCCCTACCACTATATGTCTCCTATCACTATCTGTCTCCTACCACTATCTGTGCCCTACTACAATCTGTCTCCTACCACTATCTGTCTCCTACTACTATATGTCTCCTACCACTATCTGTCTCCTACCACTATATGTCTCCTATCACTATCTGTCTCCTACCACTATATGTCTCCTATCACTATCTGTCTCCTACCACTATCTGTTTCCTACCACTATCTGTGCCCTACCACTATCTGTGCCCTACCACTATCTGTCTCCTACCACCATCTGTGCCCTACCACTATCTGTCTCCTACCACTATCTGTGCCCTACCACTATCTGTCTCCTACTACTATATGTCTCCTATCACTATCTGTCTCCTACCACTATATGTCTCCTACCACTATCTGTGCCCTACCACTATCTGTGCCCTACCACCATCTGTCTCCTACCACCATCTGAGCCCTACCACTATCTGTCTCCTACCACCATCTGAGCCCTACCACTATCTGTCTCCTACCACTTTCTGTCTCCTACCACTATCTGTGCCCTACCACTATCTGTCTCCTACCACTATCTGTCTCCTACCACTATATGTCTCGTACCACTATCTGTTTCCTACCACTATATGTCTAGTATCACTATATGTCTCCTACCACTTTCTGTCTCCTACCACTATCTGTGCCCTACCACTATCTGTCTCCTACCACTATCTGTGCCCTACCACAATCTGTCTCCTACAACTATATGTCTCCTACCACTATCTCTCTCCTACCACTATATGTCTCCTATCACTATCTGTCTCCTACCACTATCTGTCTCCTACCACTATATCTCTCCTACCACTATCTCTCTCCTACCACTATATGTCTCCTATCACTATCTGTCTCCTACCACTATCTGTCTCCTACCACTATATCTCTCCTACCACTATCTCTCTCCTACCACTATCTGTGCCCTACCACTATCTGTCTCCTACCACTATCTGTGCCCTACCACAATCTGTCTCCTACAACTATATGTCTCCTACCACTATCTCTCTCCTACCACTATATGTCTCCTATCACTATCTGTCTCCTACCACTATCTGTCTCCTACCACTATATCTCTCCTACCACTATCTCTCTCCTACCACTATATGTCTCCTACCACTATCTGTTTCCTACCACTATATGTCTAGTATCACTATATGTCTCCTACCACTTTCTGTCTCCTACCACTATCTGTGCCCTACCACTATCTGTCTCCTACCACTATCTGTGCCCTACCACAATCTGTCTCCTACAACTATATGTCTCCTACCACTATCTCTCTCCTACCACTATATGTCTCCTATCACTATCTGTCTCCTACCACTATCTGTCTCCTACCACTATATCTCTCCTACCACTATCTCTCTCCTACCACTATATGTCTCCTACCACTATCTGTTTCCTACCACTATATGTCTAGTATCACTATATGTCTCCTACCACTTTCTGTCTCCTACCACTATCTGTGCCCTACCACTATCTGTCTCCTACCACTATCTGTGCCCTACCACAATCTGTCTCCTACAACTATATGTCTCCTACCACTATCTCTCTCCTACCACTATATGTCTCCTATCACTATCTGTCTCCTACCACTATCTGTCTCCTACCACTATATCTCTCCTACCACTATCTCTCTCCTACCACTATCTCTCTCCTATCACTATCTGTCTCCTATCACTATCTGTCTCCTACCACTATATCTCTCCTACCACTATATCTCTCCTACCACTATATCTCTCCTACCACTATATCTCTCCTACCACTATATTTCTCTACCTCTATCAGTATCCTACCAAAATCCTCTGTTACTAAATTGTGCCCTACCACAATACCCTACCACAAGACTCCCCAATCACAAACAGTCTCCTACCACAATCCTCCCCTACCACAATCATTTACGTCCTGTCTCAATTTTCCTATATAATTATGTCCTACCACAATCTCTCTCCTACCACCATCTGTTCCACCACAATCGTACCCTACATATCAAAATCATTATTATTCCTTCTTCCACATCCTTCTATATACACTACCTGTCACTCATGCACAGTACCGTCTCACTCCCCTCCTTCCTTCCTTCCTTTCCCTTCCCTCCCATCTTAACATTTCTTAACCCATTTTGACCAAAACTTCCCTCTACTGAAAGCCAATTTCCCATCCTTTTAATTAAAACTCCCTCCCTCCCTCCCTCTTTCCTTCCTTTTTCTCCCTTGGTTAAACTACTAGTTATGGTTCATCCTTCAATAATACTACTACTCCCTTCCTCCCTATATCCGTAACTCTCCCTCCCTCCCTTTTCCTTCCATTACATCTACAACTGAAACTCCCTCCTTCTCTTCCTCCCTAACACTGTATCTCACAATCTCTCTCTTACACTCCAACTAACGCTCCTGTATCTCTCACTTCTTCCCTATCAATCCCACGTCAAGAAGTCTTATTCATGATAATTATTCGCCCACGTAAATCTCTACCTATTAGTTTTTGTACAGTCATTCCCCACTATTTCATCCCCGTAAATGCTGTTTCTACCTACTGCAAGTCACTTTACGTGGTGATTTTCTTCTCCCCCTTGACGCTCCACTTGCCTCTTCCTCCTCCTACCATGGAAATTGGTTGTTATACCCACTACAATTTATTCTCCACATAAAGACCTCCTTTACGTGGTAACATTCCTCATAAACTCTCTTTACTACTACTACCGCCACCGCTACTACCCCCCTCCTCTCTCTCTCTCTCTCTCTCTCTCTCTCTCTCTCTTGCTCTGCTTTCCTTTTCACATCCCCTATCAACCCCAACAGCCCCCTGCCAACCCCCATTAACCCTCATCAACAACTCCCATTACCCTCATCAACCCACCACCCCACATCACCCCCCCCCCCATTAATCCCCGACAAGGCACCGTCGTAGTAGACGAAACCTACA